>JAAGNO010000816.1:0-37944 GCA_033439905.1 Ceryle rudis
ATTAAAAAAAAAAGAAAAAAAAAAAAGAAAAAGAAAAGTAAAAATGTCTTTTTTATAACTCAGCTTTTATTTTATTTTTAAATATTAGGAGCACACTTGAAATTCCTGTTGACGGAGTGAAGGGAAAGAGGACTTTCAGTGCTTTATCGGACAAGCAAGGAAAAGATTTTCTTTCCAGAACTTCTTACATGGTAGTTTGGTCTCCATGAAGTTAATTCAGATCCAAGACTGAGGAACTAAAGGATGTTATGGAGTCAGGCATAAGACCCATTGTGGTGTAAAACTGCGTATCACCCCAAGCTTCTCTGTAGTCAGAGGATCTTCTTTTGATGGAGATTCTTTGTTCCTATCTGCTGTAGTCAAACTATGGATAAATTATTTCAGATTTCTAGCCATTTTATCTCTCTTTGGAGGCCTGATATTTTTACTTATCATCTCTCCATTATATCCTCAGGTCAGCAGTGCATAAGCCAAGAAAATACCTATCACTTGTCCGTATCTTCAGTTTGCCAAATTTTAAAAGCATAACCCAGTCCCCTTCCCTTCTCTCCAAGTTTATGTTTATTGTGTGAAACTATTCATAAAATGCTGCATTGAGTACTGGTATACCTAACATAAATTTAGATATGCTATGCATATAAATATTTTCCCTTACAGAGCGTAATTGTAAAGCATTTCTTGACAGAACAATAGAATTTTTAGTTCGCTGTGTCCCATCCCCCTCCCTGCATCATTGCTACTACAAAAAAAAATTCCAGACAAAATTAGTGTAGTCAAATACCCATTCTACCTGCAAACTAGCTAAGCAACTGTCATTTGAATAAAAATGGATTTTTAATGGAAAACTTTTTTTTTTTTTGATTGACTGCATAAAACTTTAAAAAAATAATCTGGTAATTCTTTCAGGATTATTTCTTTTGTTTTTCTATGGCAACTGAGATTTGAATTCATTTTTTTTCTCCCATATTTTATATGACACAGAAAAAAAGATATGTAAAAATTATTTTCACAGTGCAAAATGGAAAGCAAAATGGGAAACATGAATAAAGGAGGAATAGAAGGGGAAAACTAAGTACTCACCAGAAGTCCTATGAAGTACCATGAAATAATTTCCCAAACAGGATTTTTTAAATTATTATTATTATTAGCCAAAGTGTAAGGATGATCATTTTCAATTTTGGGACAATTATCTTTCACTTCCAAGCTTTTAGTGGAAGAAAAATAGAGAAGTGATTTTACTGTGAATGAATCATGAAATGCACCTAAGAAAGGGTACAATGTAGTCACTCATACTCTTCTGACTCTTGGACTCTTGAGACATATGCTATTTACTACATGAAAACCTGGCACAATAGTATCAATAGTGAGCTCCTCTTTTGCATAACAGCAAACAGGCACATTTAGCTTTCTCTAATATTATAAGGCATGGTCCTTTGATGTTTGGTGTTTGTCTCTTCAGTTTCTGGAAAGTAAATTTCTATACCCATATTATGTATATATAAGTACAGTTTTCTCATTTGAATTATCTATAGCTCATATAAAGATAAGTAACATTTCTTAGGACAAAAGGGTGTTCTATTTTATGTACGCTGTTTGTCAAAACTGTATCTATGGAGACATTATTGGTTGCAAAGATTTCTTATTGGGATCTACAATAGTGCAAGCTGGTGCAGCTGGTGAGCTGTATTTAGAGCATTAATTAGTAGCAGAATGGTAAAAAGCCCATTGTATTTTTAATATCTTAAATGCCAGTACTTGTCTTGCAAAGAGAACCCAACATTCAAATATTTCCTGACCTTCAGTATATGCAAAGGTGAAAACAAATCTATAACCATAGCCCAAACCCTTATGTTTATTCATAACTAAACTACTTACAGACTGCTCATTAAATGCAGTCATTACTTACTAGGTTGTGATCCCTGGCTCCCAGGTTGCAGGGTACCTTTTACCTTCTACACTCTTGTTTTAATTAATTTTAGGGAAAAGATCATATTTTTGTTTAATATGCCTAAAGCTGAGTAACTAAGAGCACTTCTGAGGCCTGTCAGCACTGAGAAATTTACACAGTTTTGTCATCTACTGGCCACTAGTATATCACAATAAAACTAGCTCCCTCTGTAAACCACAGCCTTCTATTGCAACAGTATTGAAGACCCTCTGTAAGCAAAGCAGTTTTAAACTCAACCATGGATGTATTCACCCAAGTCTTACTGGATGTGCCTATAGACCACAGGGGAACAACCTCAAAGACCAGTTTGCACTTGTATTTGCTGCTTGCCCATTTAATTTGCGTACTTTAAAATGCCCTTTTGTGTAATCTGCACCTTGGAGTGTGTACAAGCACATGCTAAGTAAACGGGGTCTGATCTCTGCTGTCAAATCTAGGCTACCTAGCTGGTCTTGCAAAGAGAGGCAAGTAGGATGAGTCCATATCCTCCTGACAGGATTTGTAGGCAGCCTGAATAAAGCTGAATTCTGGCAGCTTGCAGAGGACACACAGAGACAAGTGACATGCTGGATCGTGAACACACTCACAGGTTTGTCTCATCAGAGAATACAATAGTTATTAATATCAGTGGTCTCATGTACAAGGAGTAAAATCACAGCTGGTAACACACAGCATACGGAATGAATGCAGAAGGAATACATTGGAGCTGTATAGGTAGGAAGGTTTTCTGGTTAGGGACTTTAACACTGATTCATTACTCCAAGGAAGAAATGTGTATGTTAGTAATATTACCTGGCTTGACTAGAGTGGGCATGAACTAATTCCCTGTACCTAAACACATGGTGGAAGAGTAAGTAGAAAGCTTGAAAAAATGTGGGATGAATGTAAATCAAGGCAATTTCTGACTTTCACTTCAGAGACAAAAAGATTTTGCTGCAATAATCAAGATGATTCATTCTCTCTTTAGCTAAAGTCTTGTTCACTCCACATACCCCTGAAAAGAAAGAAACCAAAAACCAAAAAAAAAAAAAACCCCAAACAAAAACAAAGGAAAAACAAACAAACAAAAATCAAAACCAACAACAAAACCCCAAAGAAACAAAAAAATCCAACTGCTGAGTACATGCTAGTGTGGAGGTGAATTTATCAACTGGGACAAAACTTTTCTCCCAAGAGCATACATAGAAAAATACAACAATCCTGAAGGTGAAAGCTTATGGGAAATACCATTATCGAAAAAAAAAAAAATGGTCATCTTCTAGTATGTGAAATTGATAGTGCTGGCCTTGAGAGACAGCTATGAAGTTAACTTTATACATTATAACACAAGATGATCATTCAAATCTTCACTATCTTATACATTAAACCAGAAGAGTATAATGTTCTTTGCAAATACATAGAATAATTTTTATTGAGGTTAAAGCCGAAGTGAAAAACTAGTTGTCTTTACTATTGGCAAATGGGAGGATTTCCATCATCATAGCATTTTACATGTGTGAATAGACTTAAATAATGATGAAAGCTTGGCAATACAAATAGTAAGCAGAATATAATTTTCATAGGAAAAAAACCCCAATAATTAAATTCTTTTAGTCTTGAGCTTTCTTTTTGTGACTGCTTGTACTTCATTGTTTATATAGTTTAAACACTGCATTTGTGCTAGTAAAAATTTTCTGATTAGTAATCATTTAAGTAGCTTCTACTGTCTAAGAAGGACAGTGTTAGGGTACCTACCATAGGTTGAGTAATGTAATTCCATACCTACAGGATGTATTAATGACATAAAAGAGAGAAAGAACATGCACATTAGAACAGAAGTAACTTATGGAAGGATATTTTTTCTAATCAGTTTGACAGATGCCTCACAAAAGACTTGGTGTAGCACAGTCTTCTCATTTTATATGACAAAGAGCTCAGAGTTCTGTTTCTCACACTTCCAGCTCAGGTTTTCCATTTCATCCTCTTTTGAATGTGCAGTATATTGAAGTAATCAAAACTCAGTAGGCAAGGGTTTTTTTTTTTTCTTTGCTTTTTGTTTTAAAAATGATTGCCAAAATATTTAGAGCAGTGTGAAAGAGTTCCCCAAATTGTGCATCCATAGGATGGTTCCCACTCAAAAGCAGGTCATAGCTATTCATGACAATTTATTTAGTAAAATGCTGAATGGTGAACTATAACTTATACTGTTTTATTTATTAATTTAATATTTACAGGTTCTAAACAATTAATTTATCTTTGAAAGGAATAAATAATAATTTGAAAGTTTTCTGTGGTATATAGGAAAACAATATTATTGTAGAGTTGTGGAATGTGTCCATGTCAGAGATGAATTCATAAAACTGGTATTATTTTCTTTACCCAGGATCCTTGATGTCATTAGAAAGACATTATCTGATGTTAACAAATACAGGTGAAAATATTCTACCATAAAAAAATGTAGATCTTTTTACTCTTAGAATGTTCATCTGTCTTTTACATGTGCAATACTGCATTCCTAAGAGTGTATTCTCTCGTGCATTAGGTACTTTGCTATTTGTAATTAATTTCCAATTCTTCTTTTCCAGGGAGTGGCACAGATATACCAGATAAACCCTAAAAGTTTCATTTTGCTCAGTTCATTATTTTGTATCTGTGCTTTTTTCACTACTTGGACTTCTTGTTGAACTTTTTCCACAAATACCAAATCACAAAAGATATGTTTATTAGGTTACTTTTTTGTTTAATAGTTATTTATTCTAGCTGAAAATGTCCATATTGTGCACCAGCTAGAGCTGCTTTTATTTATTTGTGTGTATCTGTGTGCCGTCTTTCTGCTAGCTTTGGTTTCATTATCCCACCAGAAGATCAAAAGTAAAACTTTATATGCAGGCAATGTGATTCAGAATCATGCTTATCACACCTGAAGATCATGTCTACTGACTAAAACAGAATGATACTTTTATATGCTTTTTAAATTTACTACTTTGTCCTGTTCACACACTACATTTCAGAGAACAAAAATGAACTGTTTTCCTCTGTTAATTCTGAAAACTCACTTTCGTTTTCCTACTGTTCATGAATAATGAACATAACTGACTGTCCTGGTTTGACTTAGAACAGAACTCAAATTCAGTGATTTTACTTTTCAGCCAAGTCTTTTCTCAGTAGATGCACTTTCTGATGTTAATGGCATATTTCCATAGACAGTACCTGCTTCTAGCAGTGATAACACTCAATGTTACTAATAAGGATTTGTTTACATTTTGTATACATTTGTATATATTTCATATTTTTTTAATTATTATTTCCATTAAAGCTGTTTTATTTTTCTAATCGGTAAGTCTGTTTCCTTCTTTCTCTTTCTCTTCCTTTTTGGGGAAGAGAGCATCTGTCATTTGTCTAGTGCGTGGCCTGGACCCTAACACTTGGCACTGACATTTTAGCAGAACAGTCTATCATAAACCCAAAATATCAGTCCTTATGTAAAGCCCATCCAAGTGTATTGAAGTTAAGATTGCGTATTTCCATATGCATGGCTTACATTTGTCCATATCTCGCTGATGAATATGTTTGACACAGTTTATCAGGAATTCAAGACTTATTAATAAAATGAGATAAATCACTTTAAATCACTGCTGATTTTAGCAGCACTTACTTTAACAAATGATTAGTAAACCCACTACAGGTTCAAGGATGATAAGATTCACACTATCTTACTACAAGGTATCTCCAGCCAAAGCATGGGTATATGCATGAACACAAAGCATACAGACATAAAGTATTTGCCCAGTGGAGTAGGTAGATGTCCACACTCATAAAAGCAAATGCATAAAATCAAACACATAGGTAGAGAGGTGTATAAAAGAGACTAGCTTATAGTCAAAATTTCCCCCTTCATGTTTAAATCCAATACACTGGCATTTATTGACATTGAGTCTTGAGGAAGTGGTGTTACCCAGGCCTTGTGCCGACTTGATCAGCAAGCAGTCCTGAGAGACTCACCTCGGGGAAGATGCTGGATGCAGCCCACTGCAATCCAGGAGAGCTCAAAGGGTCTCATTTTGGATTCCTATTTATAGGGTCTGAGATAATTGACTTTTGTCAAGTACTTTTCCATTTTTGGCCTATGTATTGAGTCTGACTGAGACGGAGTTCATTTTCCTCATAGTAGCCCTCCCAGTGCTGTGCTTCGCATAGAGAGCTGGAAAGGTGCTGATAACACACTCATGTTGTGGCTACTGCTGGGCAGGGCTTGCACAGCACCAAGGCTGTTTTTCCAACATTCCCCCTGCAGTGGGTTGGGGGTGGACAAGATCTTGGGAGGGGACACGACTGGGACAGCTGACCCAAACTGACCAAAGGGATGTTCCAGACCAAATGACATCATCTTAAGTATGAAAGCTAGAAAAAGGAGGGGGGGGTATATCTGATTGTCCTCCCAGGGAACTGCTACACGTTTGGAGCCCTGCTTCCCAAAAAGGGGCCAGACATCACCTGCTGATGGGAAGTAGGGAATAAATCTTTGTTTTCTTTTGCTTCTGTGCATGGCCTTGGTTAGCTTTTCACTAAACTGACTTTGTCTTAGCCCATGAGTTTCATCTTATTTTCTTCCCCCTAGTCCAGCTGAGAGTAGAGGGGGGAAGGGATAGAGCAGCTTGGTAGTCACGTGGCATCCAGCCAAGGTCAAACCACTACAGCCTAACTCAAATGTTGCAATATTCTGTTTCCACATGTCCAGAACTTACTAGGTCTTGGGGTCCTGGTAGCCCCTGCCCCAGGCCACATTCCAAGTACAAGTGCACCAGGTCATAAGAGGATCAGCTGATCATCTAAGATGATAAGGAGGTGAGCCAAAGGAGTGTCTCAACCCTCTGGTCCACTGCAGGAGGCAATTGTCATTACTGTCCCCAGAGAATAGGGGAGGCAGGAGCCAGGACGCTGCCTTTTGCAACCTGTACTTTTCCAATGGATTGCTGTGTGGCCCAGGGAGGACAGTCATACCCTGTATCGAGCAGCCCATGAGTGGCAAGTAATCATACCACCCCACCATACTAAACTTGACCTGTCGTTCTATCACCCAGGCTGTCCAACTGGCCTTCACCTGTACCACTCTATAATACCTGTTAGTACCAACAAGCTTTGTCATCTGATTATTTCTTTCATATTGAACAAAGAGCCTCCAGGACATACTCCTGTAATCACCACTTAAAAAAAGAAAAGAGAAAAAAAAATTTCAGTGCTTTGTTTCTTATCTTTTAATAAGTTATTTATCCATGTGGAGACTTGCTGTCTTATCTTATGGCAGCTTAGTTTCTTTAACAACTTTTGCTGAGGGATTGTGTTGATTGCCTTTGGAAATCAAAAGATGTCATATCAACCTTTCTGCACAGGCTCCCATAGATCTGAGTTCTGACTCCACAGAAGCCACTATTTCTGTTCTTTACACTCATTCTTACCAGTCTTCCCAGAGAAACAAAGGTCAACATTACTGGTCTGTGTTATGCAGGTGGAAGCTGATGGGATCTGTACTGGAATGCTTTCAAAAATTGTTGGCATGCTTACTGTGTTCAGGAGGTTGGACACCACAATCAGTAACTCACCTGTCACCAATTTGAGTTCCTTTAGGTCTGTAAAGAGAATATTTGCTGGTCCTCATTTACTATTTAAAATGACAGGTAGTCAAGAGTCAATTACCTCTACATATTTCTCAGGCCAATTCACAGATAGACTGATAGGAGATGAACCTGGTAAAGATGTAGAGGATGATAATACACCATTGAGCATGGTTTCTGGAAACATTTGAAATATAAAACTCATATGGGCTTTAATTGCTTTTGCAAGGTTAATTTATAAAGGTAACCAGTATAATAGGCTTTTGTGGGGCATTAGACTTAATCCCACATAACAGCCTGAATGAAAATTAGCATCATCCAGGATCAGTGGAAACCTTATTAATCATTTTAAAAGCAGTTTAATGTTAGATCTCAATGGTAATTTTAATGAGAAACATGGATAATGTTAATAGAGTTCCACAGGAATCTATTCTTGGCCTCATGTTATTTTTATCTACATCTAAAATAAAAATTTGTAGAATAACACTAAATTTTTAATACTGCCAAAAGTGAGCTCAAGTACCTAGGAAAAAAATCCAGCTCCAACAGGTAAAGGTGGAAGCCAGCAACACACAGCATCAATTAAAACACTTTCTAAACCAATTGCTAGCTGATGGTATTACGCTTCAGACTGAAGGGTGAATGCAATGCATGGATACCCAAGTAGAGCAGTGTCAATTAACAAAGAGGAGCTACTTTCTGTGGAAACATCTGTGACAAAATCAGCACTGATTAAATTATTTCAGGTTTGGCATCAGTCATCAGAAAAAAAAAGAAAAAATGGGCCTGAAAAAAGTGGAATTTAGAAAAAAATGGCAGCAAGTAACTTGAGAGGGAGAAAATTTGCCTTCTTTGAATTCTATTTGCTTAGTTTACCCATGAGAAGATTAAGAGTTGCTTTTATCTCAGTCTTGAAGTATCAACTCAGGGAACATATTTCTGAAACTAGATGACTCTTTAATTTCAGTGCAGAAAAAAAAATGTAACAACGCACAATAGCTGGAGGCTGAACACTGTTATACTAGGGAAAAAAAGTACATTAACAATAAAAATAATTAACTGGTAAAAAGTTGCCTACATAAATTATTAGATTTTTCAGTATTTGAAGTTACTGGATCAAGATCAAATGTCTTTTTACAACTAAGAAGCTATGAACTTCAGATAATTTTTCTTTCTTATGAAAAGGCATATTTTGGCTTTAAAATTTATACATTTTTAGACATAATTGTGTACATGAAAAAGAAATTGTAGCATATGGAAACAGAAGTCTGTAACGTCACAAATTATAACACTGTAAAACTCTTTTCCATTTGTTTATCTTTTTTTTTTTTTTTCAAACAGAAAATTATTTAAATCAGTATTGGTTTACTGGAGTGTTGTAAGGAAAGAAGTAAAATATATGTCATGAATAAGTAGAACAATGTGTGTTAAAGTTCAGATAAATGTTTAATATTAAAAAAAAAGTAGTCTTATTTTCCTTGTTTGTCTTCACTATAATTATTTCTGTTTATATTATGATATTGCCAAAGGATCTGAAGAGAAGCAGAGTCTCATTGTTCTAGGTTCCAGAAGAGGCTACAGTTAACAATATAACCCAAAAAGAATACTAAACACAAAACTCTGTGTCTGCTTTTTAGAATATCTACGTTCTTAGCAGTAGTTAATGGTTCCTACAATCCGTGCTCCACAAAGAAATCTCAAGTACTGAAATCTTTAAGGAAGTTGCAGCTGATGAAGAGGGATATTGACAGCAGGGATCTTAATGGGAAAAATATGAGTTCAGCACTGTTATAGAGATAATTACCTTATCCATGGATATCCAGTTCAAGACATCCTTTTTCCTCTACCATGAATTTTCAGGCATATTATAAATCTTCCCAACAAGTTGCACAGAAGAAACTAAATTGCAGGAATAGAGAAAAACAGAAAATATTTGTAATAAATCTGTGGCTGTTCTTGCCTATACAAGCAACTTTGCTAAACACAAGCAGCATGCACTCTGTCTGCTGTCTGTATTGTGTGTGTATCTGTTCCATGTGTAAGACTGGACTAATTAAAAAATCTATACAGAACAATGAGAGTATTTAATGCTGATAGCTGTTAGATGACATGATACAAACTCTAAAGCTGTTGTTATACCTTTCCAGAAGCAGGCTCTGACAATGCCATTCGAACTAAGGAAATGCTACATTAGATATTCAGGATAAGCACCAGGCAAACCCACAGAATCAGAGAATGGTTTGGGTAGGAAGGGACCTTAAAAATCATCTAGTTCCAACCCTCCTTCCATGGGCAGGGACCCTTTTCCCTAGACCAGGTTGCTCAAAACCCCGTCCAACCCGGCCTTGAACAATTCCAGGGAGGGAACATTCACAATTTCTCTGGGCAACCACCCTCACAGTAAATAATTTCCCTCTAATATCTAATCTAAATCTACCTTCTTTCCATTTAAAACCATTACCCCTCAGCCAATCACCACAGGGATAGGACTCTTTAGTCCCTCCCCATCTTTCCTGTAGGACCCCTTTAGGTACTGGAAGGCCAATATAAGGTCTCCCCAGAGCCTTCTCTAGGCTAAACAGCTCCAGATCTCTCAGCCTGTCTTCATAGCAGAGATGTTCTAGTCCTCTGATCAACTCTGTGGCCCTCCTCTGGACCTGCTTCCACATATTCCTTATTCTGGAGGCCCCAGAGCTGAACACAGTAGTCCAGGTGGGGTCTCACAAGAGTGGAACTGAGAGGGAGAATCACCTCTCTTGACCAGCTGGCCACAATTCTTTTGATGCAGACCAGTATACAATTGGATTTCTGGGCTGGGAGTGCACATTGCTGGCTCATATTCAGTTTTTCATCCACCAGCACCCCCAAGTCTTTCTCTGCAGGAATGTTCTCAATCCACTCATCACCCAGCCTGTATTTGTGCTCAGGATTGCCCTGATTCATGTGCAGGGTCTTACACTTGGTCTTTCTGAACTTCATGAACCTCGCACAGGATCACCACTTAAGCCTGTCACGGTCCCTCTGGATGGCATCTCTTCCCTCCAGCATGTCCATTGCACCACACAGCTTGGTGTTGTCAGCAAACTTGCCAAGGATTCACACAATCCCACTTTCACGTTACTGCCAAGAAGTGCAGGTCCGAATACCAGCCCCTGAGGAGCCCCTGTTGTCTCTGATCTCCACTTGGACATCAAGCTGTTGACCGCAACTCTCTGAGTGTGACCATCCAGCCAATTCATTGTCCACTGAGTTGTCCATCCATCAAATCCATGTCTCTCCACTTTAGAGACAAGGATGTTGTATAGGACAGTATCAATTGTTTTGCACAAGTCCACGTAGATAATGTCAGTTGGTCTTCCCTTATCCAATAACACTGTAACTCCATCATAGAAGGCCACTAAAATTGTCAGGCATGAGCAAACATTTGGAGGATGAAATCTGTCAACAACAAGTGTAAACTCTGAAAGTTAGAAAGGGGTAATAGAATACAGCTCTACCCCTAAAGAACAGAAAACACCGGGGAAAATAGAACTAGTAACATCATTAGTGTGCCCAAACACTTTTTCTTTTTCCTTTTCTTGAAGTGTGAATTTTAGAATGTTAAGGCTTTCCATAGATTTTTGCATATATCTGAGCATTTCCACAAGTGCAGATATTGAAGGTCGTTGTTCAAATTCATGCAGAGACGGCTGGGGGGAGGCGGAGAAGTCACCGCAGCACTGAAAAGTTGCCTTCTAGCGAAATACTAGAAAAAAATCTATTTGCTTAGTTTACGCATGAGAAGATTAAGAGATGTTTTTATCTTAGTCTTGGAGTACCAACTCAGGGAACTTCTGAAAGAAGAGCAATAAAAGACAGGAAGGTATGAAGGAAAAATAAGAAATTTAAAGATCAGTACGAGTTTGTTGTAAAATAACTTAAAAATAGAAATCTGAAGATTCCTGAAATACTAATTTTAGTATATGAATTTTCTGGTCACCAGCAGAAAAATGGCAGATGTTTTCTGCTGTGATCTGGTAATTTTAAAATGATGATATCCTTTGGAGTTGGAATAAAAAACAACAGCTAGTGGAAAACAAGCTCTCTGGAGTTAAAAGAAAGGCATAAGCAAAGAGACATATGTCACTGTTATATCAGTCTGTGCTACAGTTTCTATTTCCATGAGCTCCAAAACTTGTGTTGCTTTTTCTAGTTTTATTACTTGGAAAGTTGATAAGAAAACAGCTGCAAGGTTTATGACCAAAATGGTAACTATGTGTTTATATCTTTTTCTCCTTAATCTGATATTTTTCCTTATGTCACTTGTGCTACAGAACCTTTTCCTAAGTACAGTACAAATATAATTTGGGGTTTTCACCAGGAGTCATGTCCTCTAACTGCTCTAGACATTGTAATTACTTGTTGTAGTATAGTTTATTGCAGGGCAAATGGAGATCCTGTAAAGCTTGCTACACTTGATGCCACGCAGGATCCTTCATCTGTTATATTCTAGCATTAGGTGTTAAACAATGGATGTACTTAACCAAATATAAGCAAGTTTCTGAATCATGGATATTTACTCAAATATTGTCAATAAGGTATATGCAGTTCTATTTGCAGTGAGACATATTTTATTCTACAACATATATTTAGATTCTATCGAAGCTAAACACTCAGATAAACAACAAATATAATGGTTAGATGTGACCTACCATATTCCAAATTTAACAGAACTGAAATTAAAAGACAGGAAAACTTAGGTGTACAAGGTCTTAGGATAGAGGAAGAACTGATGGGAAAATGGAGATGAATGGACAACACCTAAGGATTCAGGGTTTTTTTCTGAAAAAGAAGAAACAAAATTTACCACTGATGTCTGCAATCTGAACAAATTGCAGAAACTTATCTAGTATTTTTTTATTGTACTTGTTTTATCTGAGATGGAATTAATTTTCTTCATAGCAGCTTCTATGGTGCTATATTTTGAATTTGTGACCAAAACAATATTGATAACACAGGGATGTTTGGCTATCAATTTCTCAGGGAAGCATTAATATCCTCTAAATTGGATATGTAAATTCAGTTGCATTGTTGTAGCTAGTCATTGAAACTCCATCAGTAACAAGGGAAGTGTATGAAGATGATTTAAATAGCCCTCTCTTTTAAAATTCTCTTGTAGATCATAGATGGGATAAAGTCACTCTAGAAATGCCAGGCTATCTGCATTAGCTTTTCAGACATCCCACAGATCTGTTTTAAATTAAACACCTGGTTTTCACATAACACAATGTAGGCAAGATAAATCTTGACCTTTATGTACTATTTGTAAAACATAATAATACTGCTTTATATTACAAGCTTTAAATAGTAAAAGTAATGAAGAACTTGGTGCTCAAATATTATGAAAACTGAAACCAGAAAAAGAAATTAAATATGAATTTACAGAGTTAAAAAAAAAAAACCTTTATACACATAGGAAATTTTCAGAAAGAAATACTTCTGTTACCTTGCTTGTCTAAATCCAAGAAAGATTCCAAAATTAAATGACAGCTACGTTCAGTGTATCTTTCAAGATTTGAACTCCTGCTTCTGCATTTCTCTAACTGAAATTTTTCCTTCCATTTGCACGCAAAGCATCAAAAACTAAATAGGTAGAAAAATATGTCTTCTAACTGTCCTTTCACCCTGTAGGGTTAAAACTATATAGTCAAAATTTCTTTGCAGTATGAGGTATAGCGCATTTAAGCAGCACAAATGATAGAAACGATCATTTAAACAAAGTCTGTAGTAGTCTGAACTAAGAAGTCAACACATTAAAAACAGCCTCAAAGTGAGAGAAACTTGAGTGCTAAAAGTACTGAGAGATTGGCACTATATATTATGTCTGAAAATTACTAAGGAAAAGTTTAGAAGTTAACAAATGAACCCATTTCAAGGGAAATTGGAGCCTATCTATTTCCTTTCAAATGTGGTAATTTAATGGTTTTATAGTGTGCTTGCACGTATGAGATAAAGAGGAGGAAAATGTGATCCTTTCAGGAGAGGACTTGAAAGACAACACAGACATTTATACACTAGCTGCAGTTCACACTCCAAGTATTTATATAACGGTAAACAAAGAGTTCCACTTATCTAATTAGGAAGAAACAAATGCATGTAATAAAATCTTAATCAGTAACTGTAACATAATTTTGTTCTAATTAAAAATCTAACATCTAAATCAAACTTTTGTATACTGCTAGAAGCTCTACCTCTTTCATTTCTGGAAAATAACATCATTTTTGTGTGGAAAAAGGGTCTCTGTTACAGATGCATCTCACCTTTTCTTGTTTTGCTGACTTTTTGTTTGTATTTTTTGGGGAAACGAGTAGAAAATAAAGTCAGTCTAAACTTAGAGGGTTTTTTTTTTAATTAACATAAATTATGCAAATCATTAGAAAATACTTAAGTAGGAATTTGATTTACTTTTCACACAGTGAAAATGGGCCTAATTCATGAGAAGCCTGCCAAGAAATTATTAGTTTTTATTCCCAACCACTGATTCTTACCCAACTAACACCACAGAACAAGCCCAAATTATTCTACAGCTGAAACAGTAGCAGCAGGAGTCTGTGTACAGACCCAGGGAAGGAAAAAAAGAATAAAAAAAAAAGATAGCAAAATAAAGTGACCTGAGCCAACCCTTTTGCTCAGCTCAAACTTAAACCAAGCCCCCTGAAATCAGATGAGCTATTTCTGTGAATAACGACTTAGCTCTATCTTAAAATGATATTGTTTTAGCTTTCTTAAAAAAATCTGCAACCTTTCTCTAAATATTGATTGGATATACAGGGATTAGATTGGGTTTGTTTCTCTTTTTTCTGTTTCCCATGCAGAAAAGAGATTAACATGTCTGGAAAAGCTTCCAAACCTATGAAATAGGAATTTACATACTGCCTTCACATGTATGTCTCTGCAAAGACACTAATGATGGGGCCTTGATGTTACATCTGCAATGCTCAGAGCTAGGGTAGCAGTTATGATCATTCTGTGGCAACACCTCCTTGGAAAACACAGTGTTAAAAATATAGAACCCATAGATTATGTTTCCTTCTAACAACTATGTCTGTCAGGAGAGTACAGCAAGTGGCCGGGCCACAGCAATACAGGTTTTGCAATCTTTACAGGTTTTGCAATCTTTACTTACACCTACGTGAATAGCAGTTTAAAACATGCATAGCTAAAAAAAAAAAGGGAAAAAATGGTTGTCCTCTAAGTGGTCTTTCCAATTATATAGTTTCAAAAGGATTTAAGTCTGAATCGAAAGAGTTATCTCTAACAACATACTGCTTTGTATCAGAGTAATGTCAACGTTAAGATCTGGTATAAATCCTGACATCTGTAGGATGTGCTCGCATATGTTAGTGCAACCACATACAGTATATTGTAGTAGAGATGTAGTATTGCAGTCACCTCACAATAATTATCTATCATAGTTTATGCTGCATGTTCTGTTCCCTAAGGATACCTAATATGCCAACTCTAACATTATTATAACACATTCTAGTGCATAAATATTCAAACAGCACAGCAGCAGAAAGAAGCTCCAAGATCTTGATTAATAAAAACACCTGCCTTTGCTAAGTAAGAAAAAAAAAATAATCTAGCAGTCAAGAAGATATTAAGAATTGAGCTGTTTGCTCTGTGAAGCAACAAGGATAAAAAAACCCAACAAAACAAGTGTGCATGCATTAAGAGGGTGTTTGATACCATGCATGCTTAGCCCCTATAATGGTTTAGTCTGGGATAGAGTTAATTTTCTTCATAACAGCCCCTATGATGCTAAGTTATGGGTTTGTGATCAAAACAGTGTTGATAACGTACAGATGTTTTACCTATTGATGAGCAATGCTTCAACAACATCAAGGCTTTCTTCATTTCTCAATCTGCCCCCCACTGTGAGTAGGTTGGAGGCAGACAAGAGTCTGAGAGGGAGCACAGTTGGGATACCTGACCCACACTGACCAAAGGGATATTCCATCCTCAGCAATAAAACCAGCAGGGGAACTTTATTAAGGGTTGTCATTGCTCAGTGACTGTCTGGGCACCTATCAGCTGCTTGTGAGTGATCATTTTTACCTCAGTTGGTTTTCTTTCATTTCTTTTTGTTTGGCTTTTTCTCTTTTACTTATTAACGGTCTTTATCTTCACTCACAAGTTTTCTCACTTCTGCACTTCCAATTCTCTTCCCCATCCTGCTGCAGGGGGAGTGAGCAAGCAGCTCTGTGGTGCTTAGCTCCCTACTGGGGTTACTGGCTCCCACAGAAGACCCTAATGCTATTTTGGTGTTAAGTATACAGTTAATAAACCATACATACATCATTACTTTTATTGATTAGAAAGGTTTTTTGTTATTATTTTTATTATTCTTTGATATAATGGTCTATAACAGTGTATATACTTTTTCAAAAATCACCAAGACAGGAAGAGAATATCAAAAGGATACTGGATTCATAAAAACTTTTGTGTTATTCCCTTTGTGGGGAACATGCATAGGCACAGTGTTTACTATAAGATGAAGCTGAACTTGATTGAACTCCAAACACTTCCAGAATACTATTACTGTATATATATTAAAAAAAAAAAAAAAAAAAAAAGAAGAGGAAAAAGATGCATGCCTAATTTTGCTGAATTTAGCTACAACTGCCAGAAGTGTCAAAACTACAGACATCGGAGCACTTACTTTATCTCAGTTGCAGCATGTGCAATTTAAAGATGTATCCAGTAGCTCTAGGAAATAGGTAGGTCTAATAGTAAATGATAACAGTAGCTGTTAGGGAGACTAGGACTAGATAGAGCATTTTCCTCTGTCATCTAGCTTGTTTATAACCATTTGCTGTAATTATCTTATGGACATCCAGAAAAAAAGACCTGATAGTGACTCTGAAATAATTTCAGTGAACATACACGTCAGCAGCAGCTTAACTGTATCCTGGATAGTGACCTCTTGCATGGTCTAGCAGTAGAACATGATAAATTCCTGTTGTGCATACACCTGACAGCTCTAAAATGAAATTTTCCCAAGCTTATCAGGTTAGAGAGTGATTGCTTGCAAGCAAGTGATTAAATGGCAGATTATTTGCATTTAACAAGTAGCAGAATAATGAGTCAAAAATGTTTTAGAGGGCCAAGAGCAGTGCAAACTGGCATATTGTGTCTGATGCAAGATGAAGTCACAGACTGGAATAAATACTCCTTGATTAGAAAAAAAAAAAAATATTTGAAGGAAATCTCAGCTGCCAAAGGAATCAGCATTTCTCCTATTTGTGCTGTATCTGCCTGCTTCAAAACGTATGGAGTAGCTTCTTAGTGCCAAACCAGAGATATTCACTATTCATGGTCTCAAATGCAGTCTTGGCAGTGATAGATGGTAACACCCAGTCCTGAATTGTAACTTTTTGAAATTAAGACAAAAGGTTGTTATTACACTAAGGAGAAAGTTTTCCCTTTGTGTGGGTTTTTTTTTCTTTTTTTTTTTTTTTTTCTTTTTTTATGAGAATGGAGGGAGGTTCAAGAAGTTTATCAAGGAAATATGTAGTACTTGACAAAAATGTTGACCAAATAAGATTATTATCTAATGGAGATTACTTTTTCCTTTAAATTTCTTTTAGTGGGTATGTTCAGATGTGAATGCTTGATGAAACAGTGAATTCAAATGTCATTAAAAATATCAGAAAACATATCTAGTCAGCAAGTGAATAGCAAAGGTCAAATCAGTACAAATCAGTAAATCACCTGGCTTTTTAATGACAAGACTCAAGGGAATGAACATGTCATCATTTCACAGGATTTTTCCAGTCTCACTATACGGACCTCTCAGTCGTGCTGGTTACTAACTGCTTATGACCTAGATTCCTATTACACAAAGATCTGTGAGGCTGAGCATATTTTACCCACCTTAAAGTTCTTCTGAGAAACCACCCAGTGCTATGTAAATCAGCAGGTATCCCACAGACACAACAAAACTGCTCATGTACATCAGCTGACTATTATTTTTAGTATAAATCCTTTAGTACAAATGTTACAGAAGAAATTATAAGAAAAAAAAGGCCGTTATTTTCAACCCTTGCCTGGGTTCAAAATTATTAAGGAGTACAAAAACTACTGTATTAAATCACATGCTGTGAATTTTGTATCAGTTTGTAGAAACATATCTGTACGGACTATAGATGGGAAATACTTGACTACTCTATGTAGCTTACACAGAATATATATGCATACATACACTCTCTCTCTTCTCCCAGAAGGAATTTGACTTGCATTCCTTTATGATCATCTAAAGTACATTCAGTGAATTTCATTGTTTTCCATTGGCAAATGTGCTGAAACTATGATTTGCCATCGTTTGACTAGCAGGGGAAATGTCTGAAGTATTTTACTCTATCTTTGTAGTCAGTAACACCATACGCTGCACACAAGAAGGTACACAATGCCTTTGTGGGCATATTTGTTTCTAAATAAAGACATAATTTAGGAAATTTGAGTGTAATCAAATATGACAGAAAATATAAAAGCAAGTATGTTGGCAATGATCCATCTTAGTGGATGTACAACTGACTACAAGATTGACTTTCATTTCAAAGCATCTCCTTACTCATTCCTGTATTTCTGGTACTCTTATAACTATGTGGAATGAAGCTATTTTATATTTTCACTCAAAACTATCAATGGTGGTCTACGTAAGAGTCAGTCTTGCTTTTAGGAATTCTTTGCATATGCTGCATTGTGAGTATGGGAATAATCCCCAAGGCCTTAGTGAGTCTTACTGCATCTTCATGTTGAGCTGGCTAGCTGTACTGCACTTAGATTTGTTTTTCTTGCCTTTGTACACATAAACACCTGTGCTACATGGGGTGGAAATACAGTGTGATGTTAAAGGAACAGTGCTGCTTTTATTATTACCTCAAAAATCTAACAAACATGCTCAAGATATGAGATCTTTCTTTCCTGATACTCTTGTGCCTTATTTTATTCCTTTTTTTTCTATCAATGTTTTTTTTTGTACATTACATACATTCAAATATTTCTTCTTCAAGCACCTGTTAAAAGAAATCTACTCTGCCTCATTAACTATAGCATTTACTATCTCTTAGGAAGCCATGTTTACACTTGAAAGATTGGAAAACAATTAGTTGCTGCAAAACTCTCATTTTCCAGAAAGGATGTCAAACCAGTAGTGAAAACCCAAACTGAGAAATAGTACTGGCAAAAAAACCAGACCTTTCACACTGATACTTCTTCTTTTCCAGAGAAAACATTTGAGTGTATATTTTTTTCATGGAATAAGCATTTTAGGAAAAACACAAACAAACAAAAATACACACCCCAAACAAACAAAAAACCCACAACATTTTGTTACATCTGAAATGTTTGGTTTTCTTGACATGGAATGCACTCTCTGTCCTGCCACAGAGAAGCCCATGGAGTGTTTCAGGTATGCTGTAAGAGTCCTGGGCTGCCATGTTCACATAAAAATCCATTAAGATGATATATGTGTTTGGATATGTACCTGGGTTTTCAGGGGTAAAAGGGACAGAATTCTCGCCATGTACACAGTCCAGCAGTGGAACATGCTGCCCAGAGAGACTGTGCAATCTCCATCCTTGGAGATTTCTAAGACTGAACTGGATAAAGCCCTAAGCAATCTGGGCTGAATTTACTTTGAGGGTGACAGAGCACTCTGCCCAGAGGGGTGGTGGAGTCTTCGTTTCCAGAGACATTCAAAACCGACCTGGATGCATTCTTGTGTGACATTCTCTAGGTTACCCTGATTTGGCAGGAGGTTTGGAATAGATGATCTCCAGAGGTCCCTTCCAGCCCCCATCATTCTGTGATTCTGATTCTGTGATTATCTTCTTGTAGTTAGTATGTCATCTTGTTGTATATATATAAGCTATAATATATGATAGTTAATATAGACCTAATAATACCTTCAAAAGTGCAGTATGAAAAGTAGATGTTTGATAACATTTCATTTGCTATACCCAGATTATATACCTTTTCAGTTAAAGTAAACCATTTTAGAAAATGCACTTTAACTCTGAACACTATCTCTGACCTTGCAGTGATGTCAGCTTTCCAGCATTCTGTCCAAGTCTTTCCTATCTCAGTATCACCAACACAAACACACACAAACTTAGTCTTGATGTTTATTATTCTTCCCACAAAGGAAGAAACATTATAGTCACTCATGTTCTGAAAAGTATAAAGATACTGATGCAAGAGGAGACTGAGATCATCAGTTAAGATAGAGTATTAATAATAAAGTAGATCCTGTTTGAACAACAACTGCAAAAGACCTTATTAGTTTGACTTGAGCTTAATGTTTTGGAGATAGTTAACTGTGTCAGGAGCAGGATCCAACATGACACTTGATCTTTTATACATCATTACAAAGAACTTCAGAGAGGCTAGGGATCTCATGTGTGAGAGCACCTACTAAGCATCTAGCAGTTCTATCTATAAATTGCATTTCAGTTCAAATATACAGTTTCATTATTACCTATTTAAAAAACTGACAGACATTTTCAACATATAAGTTTAATTCTAATCTGAAGAACCTCAGAGATAGGCAGAATATCTGCTCCATAAATAGGTGATATTCCATAGTTGTTTTCCCAGTTCCTTTTTTGAAGTTTTCTCTATCTTGCAGTGCAAACCTCTCTCACATCCATATGCTTTCTCCCACAGCAGGCCCTCACGGAAGATTTTTGTAGAATCAACTGATAGGATTCGGCAGATAAATAAGAGTGAAAGGTATATAAGCTTTCTTTCTTTAAAAGGGTGATTAGAATTGACAGAGTTGGTGCTTACATATGAAGACCAGCAAAATGGAAATTAATGTAGCTGATTACAGAACAAGCCAACAGTGTAATGCAGCCCTAAGAATGATAAGGTTGTCTTATATTTTAAATGACATTACAGATATAGTCCTACCAGTGAGTAAGGAACTAGCAAGATTTTTTAAATACTCTACACATTTAGTCCTTTTTTAAAAAACAAACAAACAAACAAGAAACCAACCAAAACAAAACAAAAGGTGATGGGAATGACAAAATTGAAAAGCCAGATAGGGAGCCTTTTTTAAAGGAAGAAAAATTTTGTCCCAATACCTATTGATATCTATCTAGATAAATGGCATACAACAGTAATGACATTAAATGTTGCAGATCTATAGTAAATAATGCTAAGAACAAAGCAGTCTTGCAAAGTTTGTAGAGAATAATACCTTACTTGGTAACAGAGCCTCAGTTGATCTTATATGTGCAGGTACATGTAAAATCACATTTGAAAACCAATAATGAAAATTACACTCACCATCTAGGTTAGCCTGTAATTTGGAAAGCAGAAAGTCTGAAAAGGTGTTTGTGAGAGTGATATATAATTGACCCAAGATGAACTCCTGGTGCAGTATAGTGCTGAGATAGCAAAGAGGGCTGTGAAGACACAGAGATGTATAAATGAGGAAACAGTCACTGAAAATGAGGATTAGACTTTTTACAAAGGTCACAGAGCATAAGGATATCAGACACATTGTATGGCTCCTGAGAGTGCTGTGGCGGCATGCATGTAACAGAGCTTCTTTCCTGCATTTACAGCTACTTCACAAAATGGGGTCTCAGATAATTCCCTTGTTGATCAGCTGCACCAAAGCCACAGAGCCCACTATGTTTGGCACATATGCATCCTTGTACCACAAGCCTCTCTGAAAGCAGATGATTTAAGTGATGCAGAAACTTCATATTGGGTGCTAGTTTACGGTACTTAAACAGTAGTGTGTTTGGTTTATGTTTGATGGGGTTTTGGTAGTGGAGGAGGGGGCTATGGGCATGGCTCCTGTTAGAAAAATACAGAAGCTCCCCTGTCTCTAAGTCAGACCTGCCTCTGGCCAAGGCTGAGACAATCATCGTCCCTTCTATAACATATTTAAGACGAGAAAACCTGTTAGGCAACTTCCTTTGTTTTTCAAGCTCTTTTGTTTTGAAGGCGAGTGGGACTGGAGAGACACCCATCGGGACATGCAAGTCAATGAGGAAGGAGTGGGAGAAACACACAGCCATTCCCCTTTGGCCCATGGTGAGATGGCAAGCTGAGACTCTGCAGCCCTCAGAGATCAATGCTGAAGAAAAATCCTGTCTGCAGCCCAAGGAAAACCTCATGCCGGAGCAGGGCACTGATACTGTGAGATGGGCCTGGGAAGAAGGAAGGGGTAGGGTGAAGGGTTTTGTTTGAGACTGGGTTGTATTTATCACTGACCTACTCTGATTCAGTTGGTGAATTGGTGGTGGTTTTGCTTAAATTAAATTGTTTTTGTTTCCCCAAGTCAAGTCTGTCTTTTGCCTGTGACCTGAATTGGTGAGTAAGCCCCCCATCCTTTGTGTCCAGCCTTTTGTTGTATTGTCTCCTTTCCATCCCACCAGAGGGGCATAGGAGTGAGTGAGTGGCTTCGTGGTGCTTTGTGGCCAGATGGTAGAGCTTAAACCACGATAGGTACACAACATAGTGTATATGCTGCACACTACAGAGTCCCAGCTGCATATTTTTCTCTCTGATACAGCTCAGTTTCCCTCTCTCTATGTAGGGATTGAGACTAATGGCTGCACACCTTGGGTCTCCTGGTCAGTCTGTGTTTTACTCACAGTGTGCTGACAACATACCATCTTTCCCAATCAACATTTTTAACATTTAAGTCCTCTTTGATTTTAGACTCTCAGCTTTGGAAACAATTAGCCAAATGTAAAATATACTGATCTCTATACAACTATTTTCCATGCTATGGGCATAGACACTCTTATCTTAAGTAGTTTGCAGATACTTACTCCATACATCTTGCCTTTGCTATTGTTTGCTCCTTATCTTTGAATAGTCACCTTTGGTTTAAATCCTGGCAGTCAGCTGAATATAAAATAGATACATTTAAAGACTGTTGTATTTATAGGAAATTCGATATACTTACTCTCCTTTTTTTTTTTTTTTCCATGTCCTGGCATTAAAGATCATCTTTTAGAATGGCACATCTTTTTCTGGTCTCCATACCTTAAAAAGCTACAAACAGAAAGCTTCATAAAAACCCACTATTCGAATAACCTGAGGTTTGAAAAAGGTGTTTTGCAGAGTTTCTAGTATATCCAAGGCAAGGATAAGAGGTGACTTGATTACAGCCTACAATTACTTACAATGAGAAGATTTCTGATTGCAAATAGCCCTTTAATTTAACAAATGAAGCATAACGAGATCCAATATTTGAAGGTGGAAGCTAGATGAATGATATTAGACTAGCTGCATAATTTTAGCAGTGAATCCAATCAACTATTTGGACTATTTACCTAGGTAAATACTCAGTTCATCATCACTGAGATCTTTAGATGAAATTTGTGTGTTCCTGAAATTTATGTAATAGCTCAAGCAGAAATTACAGACTTTATGTAGGAAGTGCTTGAAGGAATTCTGTCTTGTATTATGCTGTAGCTCTGACTAGATGATTATTACAGACCCTTCCAGCCCTCAAAGTTGAATGAGATTTACTTCCATTAAAATCAGTGGGAATCTTGTCACTGACTGGAATCAGAATTTCACCATCTGACTCTACAGTAAACCACTTTATAACCTCACTAACACTGTAAACATACCTTCAAGTATTCAGAAATGTAGTCATATTTAATTCCTCTCAACACTTCTAGGGTGATGTAAAAAAAAAGCATTAAATGTAATGTAATTTGGGAATTCCTGAAAACTAAAAATTAGTACTTTTAGCTACTAGAGATGAAAGATTGTGCTTTAGCTGGCCTCCTACCATGACGTCTGAAGAAGCACATACTTAAGTTTTCCAGTTGCAAAGTTTTGCTGATTAAAAGCTAAGGCTGATACAACTGTAAATCAGTGGAAGGAAAGCAACTACCCCTCTCCCTTGTGCTTAAACTTGCATTGCCTTTGAGGACAGTTGCCTTGGGCAATATAGAGAAGCCTTTACATAGCACAAAATTGTTCTTTCCTCATCTGTAGTAAAACAGTAAGCCACTGTGTCAGAAGGCTGTAATAAAAAAGTTTATGTGCTACAGTGACATTAATAATTAGGTGTATTAAGAAATCTCCATACAAATAAGAAATAGATTTAGATTTAGGATTTTCACTGCTGCTAGCAAGACAGGATACAGTTATAAAAGCCAACCTGGGATACAGTCAAGCCAATTAGAGTTACACTACTTACCTTCTCTCTTAGTATGAAAATAAAAGAACAGATAGTGGAGCGAAGAGAAAAACCACAGATAATTTAATTTCTTAGAGCTATTAAAAAAGACAGTTCACCACTCATAGATATCAAAGAGACAACAGTGTTTAAAAACATTAGATATTCTGTCCATTTTGTGTATCTAGATTTTCAGTAAAGGAGGGTTAAATTGTTTAAAGTTCTATGCTACTAAGTTTACACAGACAAAATATGTCACTGTTACTGTGGAGCTGGAGCATCATGTTTATCTATACAACACCTCATGGCATAGGGTAGGGATGTCACCTCCTCTTCTGAAGGTGGGGACTCAAGTGCAAAGAGTCACAAGACTAGATACCTCAAGGATTCCAGTTCCTGACTGCAGCCTTTGTCAAGGGACACCCAGAAGCATCTGTCAAGACGTCAATAGTGTTATCCATCCAACAGCTGAGCAAGCAATTCAGCCACAGGCACTGAGAAGCCAAACACTCTAATCATTCAGCTCCAGTGCTGGCTGAATATGGCTGTCCTCAGAAATCAGCAAAACTGTCTCATCTCAGCTGCAGGCATCCTACAGCCAGCAATGTTGAAGGATAAAAAACATGTTGTGCTTTAGCCCCCACTTTCTTTTGTGGTCTGGTAGACAGTAGAGACACAGACACACTGGTAGTGAGTCCACCTCTTGCTAAATGTGTGGAGAATACTGTGGGTATTGCAGGAATTCATTCATCAGATGGACTAATTATACCACACATCTGCATGACCAAGCAGACAGAGGGAAACCAGTTCCCTTATTCACCTCAAATGCCATTAAAGATCAGCTATTGAATAGCTGCTTAATGCAGAAGGGTGAGGCATATTTTGTCAGAAAAGCAATGTGTGGATGCCCATATCTGAAACAGTTTATGGACAGGCATCCTGGGTGGGATGAGACCCCCAGAGTCTAAGAAAGGCACAATGAGTAATAACACAGCAGTATGTCTTTTGCAGCTACCTATGTACTGCATGATATACAGCTCATCACCTTCCTGCAAGCTCTTTTGTAGTTGCATTCACTTAATCAAAACTTAGGAAATTTAAATCTTCTTTACAGGTAAATGTAACAACTGTCATTATGTCCTTCAGGGACATACTACATGCTAATGGTCCACCATGAGATTCCTGTACTAAATCATCTAACGCTGAAAGTATTTTGGTTAAGAAGATAGCAGACTAGGGTCTTTTGTCTCTTTGTAAAGATAAATCTAATTTTAAAATACAAATAACTCAGAAACTTTTGTGTATCTAATCTGTGCATCATTCTAAATGCTACACTATTTTAAAACTTTCAGGTAGGACAGATTAAAAAATCCTTCTGAATTGCTGCAAAGAATATTACATTTATTTATTATTAAATGGATATTAATAGACTAAAGAGATAGTAAAAATATTTTACGTCAAAATCATGTAGTTCTAATATGGCAAACTGAAAGATGACATACTAATTTCTGACTTGAAAAATTCTTCCTTTCACATCTTAGCTGCTTTGCTTCCTCTTATATTGATTTTGGGTTTACAGACAATGAGATTACATTTTGAAGCATTCACACAGCAGAGCATAAGGACAAGGCTGCAACAAAACAATTAGATTCATATGAATGAGTCTCTAAAGACTTGAGAAAAGCATTTTTCTTTGTCCAGAAAGTTATCAAATTTCTCCCTTCACCTATCCATCAGAGCAGATGGTGAGGAAGAGTTTTAAGAAAGCAGGTAAATTTTTAGTCCATCAGTGAATAAATAATTCAGACTTTTGATGACTTTATGCTGAAATACCCTGTTGAAAAGGAAAAAAAATGTTTCACCTATGCTGTCAACAATTCTTCGAGAACTCTGTCATTGGATTATACCTGTTATTAACAAAAGATAAAAGAGGTAACATTAAATATAGCAGTAACCTCTATATCAATTTTTTAAGACCAAGTACTCATGGCAAATATTTGTGTCAGTATTTCCCATAATTTAGTACTCAGGTACTTGAGCAACAAGAAATGCAGCAAGAATATAAACTATGCAGAGGAACACATCTGAGTGAAAAAGAGGTCTTGAGTGCTTAGACTCAAAACTGAACCATGTGCAGACTGAATTAAAAAAAAAAAAAAAAAGAAATAAATCCTGATTTTGGTTTTGAGGGCAGAAAAGTTTCTTGTATCCCTGCATTTCCTCTTGAAACACATCAAGAGACAAAGATGGGGTGAGCATAGGAAGGGAAGAGGGAAAAAGTAAAACTATGACAAAGGCTATTGCCCTGAAACAAAGCCTTGCCTCTCTGAAATGTCTGCTTCAATACTAAAATATTTTAGATAGACAGGGTGGATAGAGCACAAACTGAATGCAGGGACAAGCAGAGCTTGCACTACACTACTTCATATACTAAAGAAGCATTAAGGGCAGTCCTAAAGGAGATGCCTCAGTCTGGTTATTTTTTTTACAAGTTTACAACCACAGGTGTCTATACAAACAAACAAGATCAAATGATAGTTCAAAATTGTCATTTTTCCATTGAAGTATTTTACTCCAATTAAATTTTTCTTTGTGCTATTATAATAATAAAGTTTACTGATTTTTTTAAGTATTCAGTGGCCATAGAAATGGTAATAAAGGTCACAGAAAATACTCCCATTTCCTACTTTTGCTTATGCCTTCTCTCAGATGACTGGTTACAATTACACTGAGGAAGCAAAACGTAAGAAACAGGATCAAAGCAGACCTCACAGAGGTCAGAACTGTAGCAGCTATTTTGACTCCTAAAAGGTAGGCACTACAAAAGCTGAAAAGTGGGCATGTAGTTGAGCCAGGAGTATTCACTGCAGCATGGTCGTGCTCCTCAGCTCCAGGTAAAATTAATGCTTCCTGAAAAGCCTACATCTAAATGAAAAGACTGGGCTGACCAGGAGCCTGAAACTCTGACCTGCATAAGTACTTGGGATAAGTACAGAGAGGTGCATATCAGGTGAAAGTACCAAATAAAATGCTTCAAGAGAGATAGGTCGTAGAATGCATTGTTTTCAGGCCTTGTTATTGTCTAGAAATAAAATAGGTAAGAAGCCATATAATAATGTTTGGATTGAGGAAACCCACAACATGTACAGGAGCAGAAATGCTGATATTGGATGCTATTTAATGTAAAAAAACCCAAGAGGTATTCAGTGTTTTCACACATTTACAGTGTGAATAAGTGGATGGGGATTGGAGAAGCTGGAGAAGGATGTCAGAAGTCTGTATGTATGAATTACATTCTATTTTCATCCCAATTTACCAACATCTTTTTGTAGATCTTCACTTGTATAACTGAAAAAGTAGAAGGAATGACACAATTTACACTGGCCAAAGAAACTGTATGTGAGTAGTGCGCATTTATTATAATTACATTTGTATCACCCTGCCATTTGGTCTTCTATCTAGGGAAATGTTGGCTACTTAGCATTAATTTTTGCTTCAGCTTTCTGCTGTATCCCAGTAGCACCACTACACCATGCAACAACTAGGTTTGATGTGTAAGCCAACATATGGCCATTAAACTATTGGCTTCAATTATGAACAGAAGGACTCAGAAATGTGACTTATTAGCATGAAATTATTAAGTTCCTCCTTAATGTGAAATGTGGCTCCATCTTTTCCATGAAGTAAAAACAGAAACAGAACTAGACTTACAAGATGCAATTCTCTCTCTCTCTCTTTTTTTTTTTTTTTTTTTTTTTTTGTGATCATATTATGGGCTAAGTTTAAAACCCTTCCTTTAATAAAAGTTTTATCAAATTTAGATCACTTGAACTTACTTTTCTGTGTCTCTCTTTTGATAGATTCAGTACTTGGACTTTTTTTTTTTTTTTTTGTAAAAATAAACTTATAAATGGCAGGTTCTGAATCTTCCTATGTGTATAAGACGAGCTTTCATACTATTTTTTCTCAAAAAAATATCGCTGTAGAATGCCCAAAAAATTTACTTTGAAACATTATTCTCAGGAAAGGAAATTTGGAAGTACATTGGTCTCCTGCTGTGGTGAAAAGTCACCCAAAGGTTTTGAATTGGTTGTTTAATAGTGATAAACCAAGAATGTGGCTTCCTGTAAGCTCTCCTCTTACTTTCTCTATTCCATATAATGAATCTTTCCTGTCAAGTTTACCATTTCCCTTTGGTATTCTCATTAACATTAGTCATTAAAACAAGATTGGGCAAAGTGCTGGAAAATCTACTCTAGGGAAAGGTATTGGTTGTGCTTTATATTACTTTATTTAGAAAGCATACACTATTCTACCAGAGTGTTTTAAAATGCTGCAGTTATTTCTCTGCAAGCTTCAGTGTTTATTAGATTATTGCAGTATTTTTATGACCTGCTGTAACTTTTCCTGTTTATTCTCTGTCTCTATAAAAACACAAGGACTAAGACACGTAAGCATCACCTACTTAGTTCCATGAAACTTAGAAGGACAAATATTGGAGGAAATGCCACAATACTCTAGGTTGCCCTTGAAGCTTGATCCCAGGTTCCTAAAATCATAAAGAAATAGGATGTGACTAAAAAAATTCCATAGCTTCTCTGTGACCCCAAAGCAGGGCTAACTACAGTTACATCTTTCTGATGGATGTTGTTCAGTCTTCATATATGTTGCAGAATATTTGTTACCTTCTTCCTAATAAATAGAACGATTACAAACCACAAATTAAATACTTTTCTATATGTGAAATATTTTATTTTTACTTGTAATTAGTTCTAAACTCTTCCTCAGCTAATGCATCTGGGAAAATAACTACCTGCTCCCTTTTTACAGAGCTCAATAAATTCACACAGTGGGTAACATTCTAGTGGAGACAGTTTGGTAGAAGAAAGAGAAGTTAAGAACAACCTGTCTTGGTGCTCTGAAAAGACAAAATATTTTGTGCTTTAATTTTCCACTTTCCTCAGACAACTTCTAAACAGACTGTGATTGAGAAAACATTTAAACAAAATACAGTTTGTCATAAGCTTCCCAGTAGCATATTTTTATGATAAGCTGATAAAAAAAAAATTAATTCTAAGCAGAAAATCAATTGTTTTGATACTAGGAACTTCCAAAGACTTCACAGACATTTCTGTCTCATAGCCAGGCCTCTCCTTCTCTTTAAGAAATACTTCCCTGAAGTAATAATTTTCAATAATGTATCACTTAGAATACAGGGTTGGTCATACCTATAAATGGAAGATGGTTTGTATCAGAAAGAAAATTAAGTGCTGCTGACTTTGCCAGAAATAACTGCCTCTGCCTCTGCCTCTTCTCCTCTGAAGCAGATTCATTATCACCATTATTCATTTCTGTATGGTGTCTTAGGGAACACTTTTATGTGGAAATGTCACTTATTTTTGGATGCCCCTAACTTAAATTGCTTTCCCATTTCATTAAACACCACCACTGCTGCTGGCTGCTCAGTAGACATCTCAGATAGTAAGCTCTGATGTGCTCTTTACAGCTAAGTTGAGAGGCAATCAACTTGTCTTTCCAGTTTCCCTATAAATAAAACATTTTTTAAGAGCTAAATGGTCCTGTTTCCTCTTTTCCATTACTGGGCTGCAAGTACCTGGCATTTTCAGAATGCTGCAGGACTAAGGACCTTTCCAGTTTCTTGCATTTGTAAGCCCCAGCTTGACAGCCTCTGGCTGTGAGCATGCAATGCACTCACTACACTAGACATGCTGATAGTGTGGCTAGTGTCTATCCAAGCTCTTTGGACCAGCCAGTATACTGGGGGACACTGAGTACTTTTCCATTCTGTTATATCTGTGTAAAACTTTTTTTTTTTCTCTCTGTGTTTTAGAGAACAAGGATAAACAGATATACTTCTAACAGATAGCTTTTTGCTTGACTTGGCTTCTGTGCTAAAATTTATACTAAAATAGACAACATACTCATTTGGGTTTCAACTGCAACAAAGGTTTTCCTTTTGGTTTATAATTGCCATTCTGGAAATGAAGTAATTTACCTGTTTCCAATGCAACCCAATCTTACACATTCAAGACTTAGGTTAGATTTCACCCCAAGCTCTTCCTTAAAGAATTATTTTAGGATATTAATTCATGTACTATTGATTTATGAAAAGAAGTATTGACCAAGAGGGAAGAAGCCTTCAGGATTATCCAGGATTATTCCTGTCAGAAATTAAGCGGTTGATGAATTGAAGTCTGGTATCACAGACAAATCATACATTTCTATTTCTGGCTGATGAAGGATGCAGGCAATAAGTCCTGTCGGGAAAATTACCTGAGTAAATGTCAGACTCCCTAAACTCCATCAGTAGATTCTTGATACGATTCTTAAAAGCGTGAGAGTACATACATATAGGAAAAAGGTGTGGGAAGTGCACTTTATTTGTTTAATTTTTTATTTTTATGCCAGTGGCTCTAGATAATTACATCACTATGGGTTAAGATGGGTAGAGAGTTCTGCATGATTTTTCTTCTCCTTATACAGTATTATGGACATCATAAGCTGTCAGCAATTAAATTTTTAAAACAAACAAATCCCATATCCAGAAAAAAAATATTATTACTTCCAGATAAACTCTTGCAAGACTGAAAATTTCTTCAAGAAAAACATTTCAGTTGTTCTTGGACCTGACTGAGATGAAATCCATTGAGCCTATGAAGCAGCAAGCTCTTTATATGCAGAGGCATCATATAACTTGGTTTGTCATCTCTCCACCTGCTATCTGGTTAAAAACAAACTAAGCAGCTTCGGTACTGCAAACAAAGAAGGAATTCAGAGTCTTGGCAAGAAACTACTGATAGACTACAGCTTCTATTCAATGTATGTAAGAAATTAACAAAACTGTTGTATGTTTTCAATATACCATAAATTAAATGTACTTGCATTGTTAGGTCATATAAAGAGCATGATGGCAGATACTGAGCAATGCAAGTAGTAAAGTAGCATTGGTCATTGCCTATTTGCCATTACATATTATGTCATGTTGGGTGATCCTGGTCTTCCAAAGTGTATGTTCAATGGGATACAGTGAGCAAAAAATAAAGGGAACATCAAGGAGGACAGTGTTATAGGAATATGATCACATCTCGTATTATGTGATCTGGGGCCTTATGAAAAAGAACAACAATAGTAACCTTTTCTTACATATGTTTCATAATATGGCTATCATTTTTCCTATTTTATAAGCGGGTAACATGAGCCACGAACCACTGAAGTGACAACAGGTCTACAACACCTTGTTAGGCTGTGCATTCAACAGAAGTTTAGCAGCTAAATCTATTTTAGCTGACATATGTTTATATTGTTCCATACTTAAAAACTAAAAAGAGAACATTATTGGGGCATGCTTGTTGACAACATGGAATTATTTAAAACTGAGTAGGAGTTTAATGACAAGTTCAAAAGTCCAGAGTCTGGATGACTTTCTATCCAGGAATATCTATGTAACAGCAAGATATTTCTTTTTTAAAGAAACAAACAAACAAACAAACCACCAAACAACAACAAAAAAACCCAAAACAAACACATAAAAATAACAACACCACCCCACCCCCCCAAAAAAACAAAACCAAAAAACATGACAGGGATAGTGAGTGTGACATCACTGCAGAGTGGGATAGGCAATAACAGAAGAAGTCAGTAACAACATTCTCTATGTTTACGTCACTTTTTCACTAACAAAGAGCCACTGGCTTAATTCTGCCAGATACATCAGTATGTGCTGAAAACACATCAATGTGTATTTTGAGAAATACTCAGAACAAGAAGATTCTTTGTTAAGATTTTAAATTTCCAGTATTGTCACTTAAATTGATACAGCAATGGCCAGTAAGTCTGATCTGCTGCTGACTAAAACTGTGGAAGAACAAACACTAAGAGAATAAACCTTAACTATATCACACTGCCTTGTGGAAAAATTTTGTTACTCTTACTTTCCGGAAAACTTACTGGCATTATTTAGGACTGACAACTACTGAGAACAAGCCACATAAACAGCTCTTTGAATCAGATTTGATTTTATTCATCAGATGCTGTACATTGGCTTTCAGAGCAATTTTAAGCTTCAATGAAGCAATGTTTTCTGACTTTAGGACTACTTCTTTATGCCACCATATGTTTAATAAAACCATCATTTCAGGAGGCTCCTTGACATGTTTTTGTGGGAAAGCCTTTGACATACCTTCTTAAGTTGAACTGTAGATATGCTTTATTCATGTAGGCCTCTTCCTGTAAACACATTTTAAAAGCAGCTGGCCTATTTCCGCACCTTTTAGTGCAGTTTCCTAGCACTTGCCATTTTTACAGTGTTGTAAAAGTAAAGGATTTTCTTTGTTCATTTGTGTGTGTATACTGCAGGCTTAAGATCACCTTACCATCAGAAACAAGAAACAATCATGATTATGCTAGGATTGTCAGATTCCCCTTTAAAAAAAAAAATACAGGCATGAAATAATTGACCCATTTTTTTTCAAGCACATTGGGGCAAACCAGGAATAACTCCAGAGATTCATGAAACAATGTCAACATAAAAGGCTAATGAAGATGGATGCAGTGCAAACTTGGATTTTTAAGCTATTATACAATGGTTAATAGTAGCGAAGACAATCTCTGAGGTCCCCTTTAGATGCTTCTCCAAAGCTAGTACACTCAGTGGATATCACTAGAAGGAAACAACTTTTTATGAGACAGAAAGAAATCTTTCTATAAATACATTAGCTGCAAAGGAAGGGCGAGAGAGATTCTCCATCCTCTATTTTATACAGGAGGAAACATGGCAGCTAGGGATGAGGACAAGGCTGAGGTGCTTGATGCCTTTTTTGCCTCAGTTGTTAGTAATAGAACCAGCTGTAACTGGAGAATCCAGTCCCCTGAGCTAGAAGACAGAGACTGGGAGCAGAATGATCCCTCTGAAGTCCAGGAAGAGACGGTCCACGACTTGCTGCACTGCTTAGATGTACACCAGTGTATGGGACCAGAGAGAATCCACCCAATTTGAGACAGCTGTCAGAGGTGCTCACCAAGCCACTGTCCACCATTTTTCAGCAGTTGTGGTGGACCAGGGAGGTCCCATCAGAGTGGAAGGTAGCCAATGTGACATTCATCTACAAGAAGGGCCTGAAGGAGGATCCAGGAAACTACAGGCCTGTCAGTTTGACTTCAGTTCTGGGGAAGCCGACAGAGCATATCATCCTGGATACCATCACACAGCACATGCAGGACAATCTGATGATCAGGCCCAGTCATCATGGGTTTATGAAGGGCAAGTCCTGCTTGACTGACCTGATCTCCTTCTACAACATGGTCACCTGCTTAGTGGTTGAAAGAAAGGCTGTGGATGTTGTCAACCTGGACTTCAGTAAAGCCTTTGACAGCAACTTCCACAGCTTTCTCCTGCAAAAACTGATTTCTTATGGCCTGGATGCCTGTACACTTTGCTGGATAAAAAAATGTCTGGGTGGACAGGCCCAGAGAGTGGTGGTGAATGGAGTTAAATCCAGTTGGCGGCCAGTCATGAGTGGTGTGTCCCAGGGCTCAGTGCTGGGGCTACTCCTGTTTAACGTCTTTATCAATGATCTGGATGAGGGAATCAAGTGCACCCTCAATAAGTTTGCAGGAAGCACCAAACTGCTTGAGGGTAGTGAGGCTCTGCAGAGGGGTGTAAGCAAACTAGATCAATGGACCAAGGCCAATTGTACGAGTTTCAATAAGGCCAAATGCCAGGTTCTGCACTTTGGCCACAACAAACCCTGGCAACGCTACAGGCTCGGGGAGGAGTGTCTGGAAACCTGCTGGGCAGAGGGACCTGGGGGTGTAGATTGATATCCAGCTGAACATGAGCCAGAAGTGTGCTGAGGTGGCCAGGAAAGCCAATGGCTTTCTGGCCTGTATCAGAGTGCTGTGGCCAGTAGGACCAGAGAAGTGATTTTACACTTCTACTTGGCACTGGTGAGGCCACATGTTGAGTACTGCATTCAGTTTTGGGCCCCTCACTACAAGGACACTGAGGTACTAGAGCATGTTCAAAGAAGGGCAATAAAGCTGGTGAAGGACCTAGAGCACATGTCTTACGGGGAGTGTCTGAGAGTTGTTTATCTTGGAGAAGAGGAGGCTGAGGGGAGACCTCCTCTCTCTCTACTATTACCTAAAAGGAGGTTGTAGTGAGGTGGGGGTCTGTCTGTTCACCAAATAACAAGTGACAGAACGAGAGGAAATGGCCTCATGTTGCACCAAGGGAAGTCTAGATAAGATATTAGGAAGAATTTCTTTATTGGATGGGTTATCAGGCCCTGGAATGGCTTGCCCTGGCCGGTAGTAGAGTCCCCATTCCTGGAGGTATTTAAGAGTTATGTAGATGTAGTACTTAGGGATATCGTTTAGTTGAGTTTTTGTCGGTGTTAGGTTAATGATTGGACTAGATGATCTTAAAGGTCTTTTCCAATTTAGGAAATTCTGAGAAACCTAACAATAGCAATTTCTGGTGAGTGTAGCTTGAAACTCTATGCCAAATAAAGTATCCTATCTTCTATACAATCCAACTATAAAACAGAAAAATGTTTGGCTAAACAACTTGATAAGCCACAAGATTTTTAATTTTAAAAAGTTGGTTTAGAATTTGCTAAAAGATCAAGAGCGTAATGTACAGTAATTCAAATGTTCATATCCTTAATACTAAAATATAGAAATTGACATTTTGGCAATGGTATTTCTCTGTCAGTGTTACAGATACCATTCATGACACACTGTCAGTATAAAATTCTAGTAATACACTTTTATATTATATATATCTACTCCTTACCACTGAAAAAAAAGGAGAAAAAAAAAAAAGTCATTAATTATAAGTAAAATAAGATCCTTGGGAAAAGCTAATAATAATAAAAATAAAATATTAGGTCCCTTGCAATGAACTATTCATTTATTCTACCTACTATATGAACTTTTTCCTTCAGTTGATATCAATAAATTGTGACACTGAAATGCAGTTACCATAACACATCTTGCCCAGATTTGAAGGGAACTCTCTTTAGTATTCTGCATAAATTCCTGTGGATACAATGTTAAGGAGAGTTTATATATGACTTATAAGACAGATCATACAGTTTTGTTTTAAATCCTTTCACTGTTGTTTTTAGACTTTCTGCTTACTTCTTTTGCCATTCCAAAAGACATGTTGCTAAATGTATCCCTGATTTTTTTTCCCCTAACATCATCATTCAGATTCAGCCATGCAGAAGATTTTTAATCTCTAATAAAATATTATCCAAGTATAAAATATTAAGAGTCAAGAAAAGAATCTGAGTGTAACTTTGCAGACTTAGATAAGCCTGAGATTCTCAGAGCAACGCTGGGAAAAAAAATACCTTTGTCCTTCCCATTGATGGGCAAAGAACTGAGTCTTCCAATATGATGTTCACTATGACCTACATCAAAGAAAATGGGTACAAAAAGCTGATCACCATTTTTGATCTCCTCAGATTACTATGAACAGTGCCTAATATTTCCAAGACCAGAATAGGAAAAACAATAATTCTTCATATTTAATTTTTAAAACTCATGTGAAAGAGGAAAAGCTCCCACAGAGATGGAGCACTGAGTTTTCTCTATTTCTATTCAGGATTACATCACATCTTTCAACAAGGCAGAATTTTAGTCCTACTAAGTAGAAGTGATTTTAACTGCATTTGGAATAATACCTTCTATTTCATAAAATGATGCGTGTTTCATACAACTAATGCCAAACATGCTAGAAACAGAAGTTCTTCCTCATTCTAAGAGCAATCTCAGCTCTAACTGCAAGGAACCACTGCCAGTGAAACCACCATACTTGTCACAGCATGCCAGAAGTTGTAATGCTATGTGTGGAAAGCAAAGATTATAAACAGAAATCTGGAAGTGCCTATCTAAGTACAACACCCCATCCATATCCATAGCAGTCACCAGTGCTTCAGAGGGGCGAAGAAACAAGCACACAAACCCCAAAACATAACACTACCCTCCCGCCCTAGTTCTCCTTTGTTGTTATACCAAATTGATATTGTGCATTGAGGGGGAAAATTATAAAAAAGGCTTCCAGGTGATCAGCCAAACTTAAGGCTCTTGAGAAAATCTTACTTTCCTCATTCAAGCATTATCCTCTTTCACCAAACAGTATGTTTCTTTGTCTCCTTCTCATCCCTCCACACTAAGACAACTTTTGCACTTGATGTGATTATAAGTAAAGATACGAAGTCCCAAAAGAAGAAGGGCATGATTTAGGGAAGGTGAGGTAGGCTCTTTTGACAGTGGTCTACCTTTTTACCTCCTTCATGCCTGCAGGACATCCATACTAGGGAGACTGTGGTCAAGATGAAGAGAGAGAACAATGATCCAATGCTAGGAACCTGCTGTTTAAGGAGAGATTGAACGACTGCAGAAAGGTACAAACTTAGGCTTAGAGAAAAGGCTTAGAAAAGTCGTCTGAGGAGAGGCTGAGGGAGCTGGGCGTGTTTAGTTTGGAGAAGAGGAGGCTGAGGGGGGACCTCACTGCCCTCTACAACTACCAGAAAGAAGGCTGTAAAGAGAGGGGTGTTGGCCTCTTCTCCTTAGTAACTACTGACAGAACCAGGGCAAATGGTCTGAAGTTGGAGCAAGGGAGGTTTAGATTAGATATTAGGAAGAAATTCTTTACAGAGAGAGTGGTGAGGCACTGTAACAGGCTGCCCAGGGAGGTGGTTGAGTCACCGTCCCTGGAGGTATTTAAGAAACGAGTTGACATGGTGCTTCACAACATGCTTTAGGGGCAGGCATGTAGGGGGCTTGTGTGTTGGTTTTTGGTGTTGTGTGGTTTGGGTTTTTTTGGTTTTGTTTGTTTGGTTTTTATTGTTTTGATTTGGTTTGGTTTTGGTTTTTGTTTTGTCTTTGTTTTGTTTCCTTTTAGTGGTCAGATACTTAGGTGTTCTTTATTCTTGTAGGTATGGTTGGACTCGGTGATCTACAAGGTCCCTTCCAACCACAATTATTCTGTGATTTTGTGATTCTGTGAAAAATAGACAGTTTGGCTTCATGGGGGGTCAGAAAAAAAAATTTCCTGAGGCCAGAGTGCACTGAGCACAGTTGGTTGCAACTCAAGAAGACACTGGGCTAGCTGATCCCAAGTTCAAGAGCATGGACACAGTGTGAAAGGAGAGAGTTAACAGAAAGTCTTTGTATTTGTTTTCTGACCTGCTCACTTTGAGAAGTTGTTATTCAGAATGTAAATATTCCTGTTTACGCGTTAATTCTTTCTTCTTTTGTATTGTTTGAAAGCCTCTTGGTTGATTTTGGAAAGCCATGTTAAGATAGCCTAGGCTGTTTTACTCAAAACCCAGGAGTCCCAACAACATCACAACAAGTGCCACCATTTCTAGTCTTTTTCTTCTTTTCCCTCTCAGTATTTTTCTGAATGGAATCCAACTTATTTACTCTAACAAATATGAAACAAAAATGTTGCTTTTCCCATCTCAACAGGTTGATCTGGAGATTCATAAAAAAAGATAACTGGGAGTGATAAGTCATTAAAGTCCTTCCGAGTGCAACTGGCATTGGTCCTGAAAATCCTTGTAACAATTCCCCTACAAGAACAACTAATCTTTCATTAAATTTTACTGCTTTTCAAAACTTATTACATTGGTGTATCAAGTACTTTACACATGGGCCACCTGCTTAGTGCATTCTTGGATCGCATGTTGCCATCTTATTTGGTAAAATAAAATTAACTAAAATTTTATAATTTATTTTGTATAAAAATATTAGCCAGGAAGATACAAAGTATTGTTTTTCTTTAGGAGATCACGTGAGAGCATAGAGGAACAGGACGTGTACAGAAAAATCAATATATTAAATTTCTCACTGTTAAAAGACTTCAGGAATGGAGAGTGCTAGTATTCATGTTCAACAGAATTTCTATTTTAACTGTGAAAAACCTTAATAAGTGGATTAAATAGCAACCTGAACTAAACCTCTGGCTACATCTGACCAGAGGGCTGAGTGTTAAGAGGAAAGGGACAGCCTCTTCTCACTCGTGCCCTGTGATAGGACAAGGGGGAATGGATATAAGCCGGAGCACAGGAGGTTCCACCTTAACATGGGGAGGAACTTCTTTACTGTAAGGGTGACAGAGCACTGGAACAGGCTCCCCAGAGAGGTTGTGGAGTCTCCTTCTCTGG
>JAAGNO010000817.1:0-14240 GCA_033439905.1 Ceryle rudis
TCCCAGCTCTCCCCCAGCTACGGTCCAGCTCCAGTTTGTTGGGTGCAGGACACACCCCCATGATGGGTGGCCTGGGGAGCCTCGTGGGGTGCAGTGCTGCCTGCCCGGTCCCGGCCCTCACCACTGTGGGGTCACAATTATCCTCCAGCCACTTGAGCAGTCCCAACAGCCCGTGCTGGAGTGATTGATAGCTGAGCGTGTGAGCGGGAGTTGGGGTGTTGCTGAGGAACAGCCTCCTGCCCCCACCCTGTGAGGCTGGACACCACGTTGAGGGGGAAAACCAGCCTGGGGACACACACACACCGAGCGTGGGTGGTCATGGGGTGAGCTGAGCTGGTGGCAGCCTCTCATCCGGGGGTGGAAATGTGTGGTGAGGCCCCTCCGGAAGGGCTGGGTGCCCCTCCCTGGGGACTGGCTTGTCTGGCATCACCACTGGCATGTCATGGGGAGGGTCTGCTGTCCCTTCTCCCCCTGGGAATCCCACCTCGAAGCCACAAAATCCCCATGAACCCTCCCTCCGTAGCAGTCTGTGTTACCACAGGATGCCCTACGCAGGGGGATGTCACCCCTCCCCGTCTCAACATTTGCTGTCCCATGGGGTGGGGCACAAAAATGCAGGAGTCACCAGTTTATGTCCTGAAAGCCCCACATCAGCATCACCAGCTCCTTTTTTCCCCCTACTCACCAGACCCTGATCCTGCAGCATCAGCCCCTGGCTGAACCACGGGACTAGAACATGCCCACCATGGTGACAAGCTGATTGTCACCCACCCAGGAGACCTGGATTGTAGCCACCTGTCACCCTCCCAGCCCCCTCCACAGTCCCTGAGTGGGTCCAGGTGTCCCATCTCAGCGTTGTCCACTGCCAAGGGACACTGCTGTCCCCAGGTCCTGTCCCCAGGCCTTGTGCCATCCCTCTGACCCAGACAGCTGTCCCTCTCGGGGGGTTGAATAGCCACCATATGTCGTTGCTGAATCCCTTGCATTCATGGGTCTTCCTCCAAACACCCACCTGTCCTCCAGCTCACCCCAGCCAGACTCTCCACCCCAGGGAAAACAGCCCCTTGTTGACAACTCAGATCCCCCTCCCACCCCCCGGTCTCTCTATGTGAGGACAGCCCAGCCAGTGCCACCATGCAGGGCATGAAGCAGCAGCCACTTGCGTGCCAGGGATACCTCTGGTGTGGGGGGACTCCGGAAGGGAGGGGACACAGTGGGGTTCCTTAGCAGGGGTGCTGCTGGGTGAATCCTTCCTCCAGCTGCAATCTGGGGCTGGGAAGGGGAAGGGCCATGTCCAGGCCACGGGGTCATGGAGCAAGGGAGGCCATGGCAGGGTGGAAATGCAGGAAGTTTAGTGCTGGCAGTAGGCATCAGCCATGGAGTGTAGGTAAGCAGGGGGGCCAGGGAACCCCACATGGTCCCTGGACTGGAACAGTTGGTGGGTTAGGGCACCCACTATGGTTCCCGTAATGCAGTTCAGCAGACTGGTGTGTTGGGGCACCTGGTTTGTTCCCCAGACTGGGATCCAGGCTGGGATCCAACAGGGTCAGGGCACTCACTAATATCCGCAGACTGGGATACAGTGAACTGGTGTGTTGAGGTAACCAGTACTGGCCTCAGACTGGAATCCAGTGGGCTGTCAGCTGCTCACCCACTAGCACGTCTCTGTTGATACTGCCCAGTCCCAGATCAAATCTAGAACGATAATTAACAACCAAAATATGACCATTCTCCAGCCAGACTTTAAACTTCCATCATTATCCCTGATATCCTCATGGGGAAACTGAGGCACGGAGGCTGGTACCTGTGTTCACAGGGATGAGAGGTGATGTGGGGACTCAGGACACCAAGCCCTGTGGGGATACAGTGCTGCAGAAGCTCGAACAGCCCCATCCCATCACCCTCCCAACCCAAACTGGGAGAACTGACACATACAGGTGAGAAAGGTGCTGTCGGCCAGTCCTGCCACCACTGCTCACATCCCAGCCGGGGACAGACAGCAGGACACTATCCCCCATCGCTCCTAACAGGCTGGACCTCAACCCAGTCTTGAATCTCCAGCAGACTGAGATGTGTCTGTGCAAAGCCAGTGGCTGGTGGGGATGGGGTTGAAGGGGCAGGCTCTGCCATGGCCCCATCTCGGCCGAGCAGCTGTCACCATCCCAAATCTCCATCGAGCAGGCACGTCGGAAATCCCGGGTGTCGGAGGAGAGGTCTGCTCTGCATTCCTCGGCCGGGAGCGGGGAGAGGGCCAAGCATCTCCCTGCTGCCTGCAGCTGCTCCCAAATATGTTATGACTTGTCACTGTGGCAGGAAGGGATGTCGGCAAGCCTGGAAAGAGAGAGGGGACGTGGGGCAGTGGGGTGACCGGTGGGATGGGAAGGTGGGTCCTACTGGAAGTGTCATTCTGGGGGGTTGGACTAGAAGATCTTTCGAGGTCCCTTCCAACCCTTAACATTCTGTGATTCTGTGATTTTTGTGGGACCCCTTTCCTGTGATGAAATCCCAGCAGGAAGATCTCCTTGCTGGGCTCTGCTCAGCCCTGACCTTTCTCTACGTTAGTGGGATGGTGCCCACACGCTGGGGGTGCAGATGCTGCCATGACCATCCTTCTCGCTTCACCAGCCCCTCAAACCTGTTGCTTTTTTGCCCTTTCCAATGGAAGCAGCCAACCAGCACCATCCCCAGCATCACTACTCCAGTGCAGGGACCGTGCAGCTCCATGCACCCAGCAGGGATGTGCACTGGGCTGCAACGTGCTTATGTGCTTCCCCAAAACTCAGCAAATCAAGCCCATCGGCCATAGTGAGAAAACAACAGTCTGGGCATCTCTCTGCAACCCTGTGTCGTGGACCTGGCCACCGGCTTGGGAAACTTCCCCAGAGGAGCAAGGACAAACCCTCCTGGCTGAGATTTTCTCAATGGACGGGTATTTTTAGCCTGGGCCTCGTGGCTGCCCGTCCCCGCCAGCTGTGACGGGGTGAGCCGTCCCCGCGAGGCCTCCACCAGCCGGGGGAAGGTCACCCCGTGACGGATCGCAGCACGTTCTGCCCGGGGCTCACACAGCGTCGCCTTTGTGCGCCTCCCAGCCGCCACCATCCATCACGGGCTAACCTGACAGCCGGCAGCAGAGCCCTAATCCCCCCGCCGGCTCCGAATTACCCGGGGCGCAGCCTGCAGCCACCGTGGGCACCCACGGGACCCAGGAAAAGCTGCCCTGATAGTTCATTCCCCAGCAGTCGTCCTGGCGGGGAGCTCAGGGTGGTGTGGGCTGCCCCCAGTAGTCCAGACGCTGGGGTCCCTCGGTGATGGTTACTTGTCTGGTGGTTGTTATCCCTGACTGGTAATCTGCTTGGAGCCACAGACCTCAGACTCCACTGTGTCCCATCATCATGTCTAGGATTTGGGTCATCCTTGGCCTAGAGGGTCTGACGGAAGAGCAGATCGTGGCCAGGTGGGCACAGGGTTATCCTGGCTCCTCATATCGGTGGCAGCGTGAGCAGCCTGGGTGAGGCCCCTCAAAAGGAGCGAGGGCTGCCACCCCAGTGCAGGATCCCTCTTCTCCAGTCTCCATCCCATGCTGCCACTCGCTTCTCTTTTCTCCTCATGTTCATGGGCTGCCCTCCCGCCTCTTCTTCCTCCTTGGCCATGGTGACACAATGGCCTTGTGGCCTGTTAGGTCTGGCTTGACCCATGTCCCTCCCTGCTCCTCTCCTGGATGGGGAAAGGTCACCATGGTGGCCAGTGCCTGCTCTGATGATGCTGCCCCTCTTTTATGAAGTGTTACATGCTTGACCATGCTCTTTTAGGGGTCCACCATGTGCCCCACAGAGCCAGTTATGTCACTGCCAGGTTCCTCATCTTCCAAACAAGCTCTTGCAATTAAAAAACCCCACAATTATGTGGTACAGCTGGGGAGGTCCTGCAGGCATCCCTAACCCAAGGACCTGGCTGCAGCTTGAGAGGCTCACCAGGGTCGTGTCCACCAGCAAGTGCCACTTAGAAAGGTCCCCACGAGTGAGTCAAACTGCTTGTCATGACAGTGTGAAGTTGACATGAAGCCCTTGGGCTCAGGTTATCCCCTTCTAACAGGTCCATGCCTGCCACTGGTTCCTCGGCACGCTCCAGGGCTGAATCCTGCCTCTTCCAGACTGCTTTAGAGCTTTTGCTTAACACAGGGGCCAAGCTGGTGCTCTGACTTGTTTCCTTCTTGAGTATTTTTGGAGTTTGATTGTCCTCAGGGAGAACAGGGGCTGTGTCAAGAGAGAACTTCAAGGATGTGGGTCCTCCTTTCCTTACTGCAGATTCTTTTGTAGGTGCTAAAACCGTGGGGAGAGCAAATCCGCAGGCATCCTAACCCCAAAGAAATCACTGCAAAGAAAGAAGAGCATCATGGTGGCTTCTGAAAAGGCTGGAAATCAACCCAAAGTGAGCAAGGGTGTCGGCAGCAAGGGCAGGGAATGTGCCAAAGCATGGTGGCCTCTCCGGGGAGGGGGGATTTGGGGAAGGAAAATCCCGTCAGGGTTGGCCCCGCTCTTTGCTGACATTCTTTCCACTGACCGATCCCTCGGCTGGAATCTGGCCCAGACCAGGAATAGGAGGAGATGGGAGAAGGTTTCTGATGTTCCTGATGGAAAAAAAATAAAATAAAATCCCCTCTGAATTCAAGACAAAGCTGGAGAGTTGCATTCAAGTGGTTGGAGTCAGTAGGGAAGGGCCAGGGATGGGTTTGAATCCCACCCACACTGCTACTCATGCAGCATGCATAATTGTACCTCAGTTTACCCACTGTGAAGGTGTCACCAATGGGTCTTTGCTGGGAGACGGGTGTGGCAGGATGGCCTTGGGGCTTGGGTTATCCACACGTACAGAGGCTGGTACTGGAGACCAGCTCAGATGAGCTAGTGCCAGGGTGGGAGGGAATCCAGCCCAGCCTGACTCCTCTGATGGGGTGTGGAGACATGTGGGAGAAGGTGTCCTTTGGGTTTGGTGCATGGGGGAAGCCAGTGACAGGGGTTTTATGCCAAAAATTTCACTCTGGGATAAGGAACTTAGCTGGCGACCTTCAGGAAGCCCATGGTGGAGGAAAGGCTGGACCTGGTGCTGTGCTGCCTGCTCCATTCCTGCGGGACAGGTGGGAGGGGTGGGCAGCAGAGCAGCAGGATGAGTGCCCAGGGAAAGGGTTGGACCCTGGAGCACTCCCTGTATCAGGATGTCCCTCTCAGGGCTGGATTTTTCTGTTTCTCCACAGCTTCAGTAGGAGAAGGATCAGACCTTTACACCATAACGGGAACCAGGATGGAGCCATGGGGAATACTGAGGGGTGAGCAGGAGCGGGGTGGGGCAAAAAGGGGCATGGAGGTGGGAAAGGCCGAGCAGTGGAGGATGCTGTGCTGGTGTTGGATCTGTGGTGCTGTGGCATCGAGAGCAGCAGCCATGAAGGGGTGAGGGTGCCCTGGCCAGCCTGGCCACGAGGCCACCGTGGACTCCCCCCAACCCGGCCATAACTGAAGGGACCAGATGATGCAGGAATGCTGGGGGGAGGAGGGGGGAGCTGGCAGCCATCCGCCGTCCCTGGTGGCACCCCTGGGCTCAAACAAAGCCCTTGTTCGTGAGGTGGCTGATCTGCCCTCCCTGCCGTGCCAGCTCCCCCAGCCCCCCCGGTGCGGCCACGGGCCGGGCAGCGTAATCCCCACAGGGAGAGCACATGAAATCAGATGGACAAGTTTTGATGTGAGGCAGCAGCTTAGGGTGGGCTCAGGTTTCCTTTAGGTTTTCTATATTTATCTCCGTGATTTAATGCCAGCGCCAGGGTTTAAATGGCACCAAACAGTTGGCGTGGGGAGAGGGAGCAGCCGTCCCTGAGCCGCGCACACATCCCCAAGCCGTCCGTGTGCCCATGGAGCTCTTCGAGACCAACCCTTATTTTTTCCCGGACCAGAGGTTTTACGATGGGGAAAATTTCCTGGGCTCTCGCTTGCAGGGCTACGAGGCAGCGGCATTCCCTGAGCGGCCCGAGGTGGCCCTGTGTCCTGAGGGCAGGGTGGCTTTGGAGGAGAAGGACTCAGCCCTCCCTGAGCATTGTCCCGGGCAATGCTTGCCCTGGGCCTGCAAGGTTTGCAAGAGGAAGACGGTGTCCATCGACCGGCGGCGGGCGGCCACCCTGCGGGAGAAACGTCGGTTGAAGAAGGTGAACGAAGCCTTCGAGGCGTTGAAACGCAGCACCCTGCTCAACCCCAACCAGCGTCTGCCCAAGGTGGAGATTCTGCGCAGCGCCATCCAGTACATCGAGCGCCTGCAGAGCTTGCTCAGCACCCTCAACCAGCAGGAGAGGGAGCAGAGGGACCTGCACTTCCACCCCACCGCTTCCCAGCCCGGGGTAAGTGCCCCTGTGCATCCCCTGGGTCTCCAAACCTCGGCTGGGGACCAGCACATGGGTGGTGCCCAATAGGGACATTGTGCTATGGGGGACACTGATCTATGGAGGTGATGACCTAAGGGAGTGATGCTTGATGGGGGTGATGTCCTGTGGGGATGTTGCTCTATGGAGGTGACACTCTAGGGGGGTGACACCCTATGGAGGTGATGCCCTATGGGGATGTTGCTCTATGCAGTGACACTCTATGGGGGTGATGTCCCATGGGGGTAATGCTCCGTGGGGTTGATGTCCTATGGTGATGTTGCTCTATGGGCCTGACATTCTGTGGGGGTGATGCCTTATGGGGATGTTGCTCTGTGGAGACACTGGTCTATGAGGACACTGTTCTAGGGGGGGTGACACCATATGGGGGTGATGTCCTATGGGGATGTTGCTCTATGCAGTGACACTTTATGGGGGTGACACACTATGGGGGTGATGTCCCATAGGTGTAATGCTCTATGGGGTTGATGCCCTGTGGGGATGTTGCTCTATGGGGATGTTGCTCTATGGGGGTGACACCTTACGAGGGTGACACTCTATGGGGGTGATGCCTTCTGGGGACGATCCCAAGGAGAGACATCACAGGAAGCTCTGGAGCACTGGGTCCTGACCTCCATCCCTGGGGACAAGGCAACTGCTGCTCTCATGGGCTGGTGGATGTGTCCTGCACGAAGATCCAGTCCTCGCTGTGTGGTCAGACCCCAGGGCAAAGGGGCCAGTAATGGATGTAGTGGACAAGTGCTGGGTGCTGCCTTGAGCGTGGCATGTTTGTCTGGGCTTGGGAGGGACAACAAAGGTAAAAGTGCAAAGAACAATAGAAAATGAAAATAAAAAATGAATGAAAAGAAAAGAAAAGAAAAGAAAAGAAAAGAAAAGAAAAGAGAAAAGAGAAAAGAGAAAAGAGAAAAGAGAAAAGAGAAAAGAAAAAAGAGAAAAGAAGGGAAAGGGAAAGGGAAAGGGAAAGGGAAAGGGAAAGGGAAAGGGAAAGGGAAAGGGAAAGGGAAAGGGAAAGGAGAGGAGTGGAGAGAAGAGAAGAGGACAGGAGAGGAGAGGAGAGGAAAAAGGAAAGGAAAAAGGTGAAAAGGAAAAAGAAGTAAAATAAAAGAAAAAGAAAAGAAAGAAAAATGAAAGAAGAAAAAAGAGCAAAGAAAAAAGTAATAACATACAATAAGACAAAATAAGGTAAAATAGAATAAAATTAAATTATGAAATGAAATGAGATAACTAAAATAAACACAATATAAAGTAAATCCCCCCAATCACACACACAAACTCCTGCTTTCTCCCTCTAAAGTCTCAGGGTAGCACAATCCACAAAGCCTCCGACCGCCTGACCAACCACCATCGGAGGGTCACCACCTGCTGCCCCCGTGACACCCCGTGGGTATCAAGGCTCCCGCAGCCCCCTCCCCTCTCCACGTGATTGCCAGTGCTGCGACACGGTGGGACACGAGCACGGCTTCTGGTGGTGACTGTGTGGGACTGTATAGACAGTTGTAGATAAAGGTATAGGTAAGATGGTCTAGATGATGCAGGCAGATGTAGCTGTATGTGTAGGTATTGGTATTGATCATATAGATCTGGATCTAGATTATCTAGATAGATGGCAGTCTAAGTAGATCTAGATGGTATAGATATGGATATAGCTATAGCTATATAGATAGGTAGATAGAGATGATGTAGGGATAGATTATAGATAGATAGGGATGATGTATAGAGATGGTACAGATATGGGTGATATATAAAGATGTAAAAATATAAAAAATAATTAAAAAACCCTAGATGTAAAAATACAAATACAGATTAAAAATACAAATACAAAGAAAAAAATAACTGTAAGTAAAATTAAATTAATCTAAATCTAAAGTAAATTTAAATCTAAAACTAAATCTAAATCTAAATAATTCAATCTAAAGCCAAATAATCTAAATCTAAATCCTCTAAATCCTTTATAAATAATATAAACATATAAATATAAATATAAATGGACTTTATAAGAGGCAGAGAAAAGAGGGATTCACAGGGATTCGTCTCCTTTCAGACTAAGGGATCTGAGGACCAAACCAGCAGGAACCTGGGATCTAAGGACAAAGCCCAACAGTTAGAGTGGAATAAAGGACTGAAAAAGCTTTTTTTTCTATTCTATAGGTTCTTGGGACTTCCTGGTGTAAACCAAATATACCTGGGGGTGGATTTGTCAGCTGTCCCTGTAACTGTGCCCAAACCCCGCACTGAGCAGCGCCCGTGTTACTGCTGCTCCAAGTTGTCCCTTCTCCCAGGCACAGACAAGGGGTTCACATATTGAGTACAAAATCCAGTATTTTTTGGGGGGAAAAAAAATTAAAAAAAAAATCATATCTGTAAGAATTTCTTACTTTAGTGAGAAATCCACCCAAATGCAAATGAATGGGCCCGTGCTGCCATGAGCTTGTAGCCCCAAAGCACCATTTCTGGGCTGCTACAAACAGCGGGGTCTTTGGAGTTGGAGTTTGGGTTTCACCTGAGCTGGAATCCATTTCCAGATAAAGACACCCCCTCAAAATAAAACCAACAACCCAACCAACCCCAGTTAATTCTGAGCTTTGCTGTGTAACGCTCTCATTTTTCAGGCTGTCAGCTCTTTTCTCTGCAATTGCTGGTCAGCCCCAAATCCACAAATCAAACTGCCAGAAACTCTTCCCCAGAAAGCCCCTTGGGATGGGTGTCCAGCACGTGTGTCATTTTTTATGAGCCTGATTAGATGATTTTCAGCAAAAAGCTTATTTGCCCAAGGACATTCATCCGTCTCTAGCCCTTTCTCATTGCTGATACACTTCAGTTACCTGCAGGGAGTGGATGGTCTCATTTCTCCTGCATCCAGAGCCCAAAAAGGATTTTTTTCAGGTTCGTGAAGCATCTGGCCCCATGGTCCCAGGGACCCCAAATGCTGTTGTCTCCTCCATCTGCTTTGCAGGAGGGAAGGGACAGGCTCATCTCCCAGGGGTGCTGTACTGCTGAAACTGGGCACCCCAGGGTGGTTTTGGGCCAGTTGGGGGGTCTTGGCTGGGCTGGAGGAGATAAGACCCATGGTCAGCATAGAATGGTTCGGGTTGGAAGGGACCTTAAAGATCATCTCATTCCAACCCTCCAGCCACAGACAGGGACATCTCCCACTAGACCAGGTTGCTCCATCCAACCTGACCTTGAAGTCATCTGAGCATCTCGGCTCCTTGCAGGTGGCCAGCGAGTGTGGCTCCAGCAGCTCGTCCTGCAGCCCCGAGTGGAGCAGTCAGTTGGAGTTTGGTACCAACCCTGCAGGTAAGGTTCTCTCCAGCTCATCCCAGTGTCGTACAGCCTCCCTGAGCTCTGGGATGGGAGGAGAGTGGTGGGGGACATGGCAGCCCTGGAGAAAAGCATTGCTGAGCCACCCCCCCAGCCCAAGCAGGAGATGCTCAGTGCAGAGGACAACAGAAGCCTTGTTCTTCTCTCCCCACCCTGCTATGGCAGAGATGAGTTCCCCCCTCAGGCTCATAAATCTTCTAGCACCTCCCTGGCTCAATACTCAGTGAGTTTGGGCTTCTCCCATTGCCTGTCTTCCCCAAGCTGCCTGCTCTTAGGAGCTGCCTGCAGCAGCCCAGTGCCCCAGCATCTTGGGCCCCATCAAGGGTTCATCCATTGTGTCCCTTGTCTTGGCCTTGCCCACTGTGGTGCTGAGCATCACTGACCATCATGGAGCATCACGGAGCATCGCTGCCCTGGGCTCCCTTTCCTTCCCAACATCCCCTCTGATATTTTTTTGCCATTATTGCACTTATTCCCCTCCCCCAACCCTGTCCAAATCGACCTGTTTGCTTCCCCAGAAGACAGAAATTTAAATCTTATTTTTCAATGGGGAATAAACCTAAAAAGTGCCCACTCCCCATTGCCCTCTCCAGGGGAAGGTCTCATTCCCCCCCCTAGGGTGGGAGCTGGGAGCAGGTTCCCAGGTCACTCTGGCCATGGATCACAGGGTCCTCCCTGCCAGGACCCAGAAGCAGTCCCCAGCACATGGTCCCCATCACCAGTAGTCATCATCACCTTGCTCTCCACAGATCACCTCCTGGCCGATGATGCGGCAGAGGACCGCAACCTCCACTCGCTCTCCTCCATCGTGGAGAGCATCGCTGTGGAGGATGTGGCCGTGACGTTCCAGGAGGAGAGGGTTCAAAACTGAACCTGCACAAACCCCCACGGCTCTTCGAGTTGATCTCGGGGTGGGAATGAGATGCCAGAAGGGTCCAGCCGCTGGAAAACATATTTACCCCTCCGGCGTTGTGGACTGCACCGCACCGCTGAAATCACTCACCTCCTTTCCTGCTCCTCACGAAATGCTCCTGCCCGGCTGGCTGTGAAAAGCTAACGGGGAGAGGTGGGATGTTGGCACATCGGCAGCGCCGGCGGCGGCCCCGCTTCCCATGGCTGCCCTGTGTCGGGCTCTGCTTCGCTCCCCGTCCAGGGAAGATTGGTTTTTGGGGGCCAATGTGTGTGCTGGGTTCGCTTGCTGATATTTTTCTGTTTGTTTTTGGTTTTGGTTTGGTTTTTTTTTTAATCCAAAGATGCTCTTTGACCAATGTCTCTCTCCGGCTGGTGCCCTGCGGGTGCTAAGTCCTGCGGAGGCTGCTCGTGCCGTCTTTTCTACTGAACGCTGTGTGGAGTTGCCATTTGGATTGTTTTGGGGTTCTTTTGATTGGTTGTTTTTTTTTTTAATTATTATTATTTTTGCTAATTTATTTGTATTTTTGTTTCATTGGGGTTTTTTTTTAAGTAAAAGCATTCTTGTTTGAACTGCTCAGTGCTTTCTTTACTGCTGTCGCCCTCTGTGCAGGTCTCCCCTAATTCCCAGGTTGGGGATTTCTCCATATGGGAAAATCCAGCTGAACCTCAATGCGGTTGCTCAGTGGTGGGAACTGGATGTCCCATGCTTAAATCAGCCCTGTGCTCTCACTGGATTGCAACTGGGACTCAGCTCTGTGCCCCAAAAAGTCTTGGGAGAGCTAAAGCTTAGTTCTATATTTAATTTGGGCTCTAGAAAGAAGGCTCAAGGCAGCACTGTTTTAAAATCCTGTTTATTGGAACACACATACATCCTTTCCTGACCCGATCCAGGGTTTGGAGTCCATGCAGTACCAATAATATGACGAAAGAAGTAGGGCATCGATATAAAGGGCTCACCGACTCTTCAAATTAAAAAAATATTTAATACTGTATTAGGCAAATAATACACCGAAAAGACATGGTGACTGTAGAGCCTCTCAGATATTGCACTTCCAGACAGCACATGATAAGTATAAGGTCATTCCAGCCATCAATAAATATCACATCAGAAATAGGGGCCACACAAGGCAAACGTGGCATGAGGAGACAAAGAGATCCTACCCTACGGGGAAGAAATGGGAAGAGTTAAGAGCCTCCTGGATTGATCCCTGCCCGTAGCCTGGAGGCAGGAGGGGAGAGCATCTCCTCTGAACCCGGAGGGGAAGGGATGCACACGTCCTGGGGCAGTGGGTGTCCCTATCGTGTCTCCCCAGGCACCCAAGGAGGGTCCCCTCTCCCATGGGTGCTGGGTACCGTCCCGGCCGGCAGTGAGCCATATGGGGCGGTTCCAGCCCTTCCCCATGCAGCCCTTCCTGGACCCACCATACAGGCGCAGCCTCCCCCCTACATGGTGTCTGGCAGCACCCAAAAATGCAGCACCTTGAGTGCCCACCCCTTGGCAGACAGCCGCCCTCCTCACCCCTCGATGGCCTGTCCCCACTCCATCCCATGCAGCACCGACCCTGGCCCCCCATGGGGGCAGCTCTTTGCCCGGCCAACCCGGTGTGAGGATTTTCACGAGTCTGAATCTTCCTTGGCTTCAAATCCTGTGGGCTGCAACATCCCTGATGCCTGGGGCTCAGGCAAGTCAGTGCAGCCACCCACGGTGTATTGGCAACATGAACCAGGCAGGACAAAGGTTTCGAAATTATCACAGCCCACTTTTGGGGTGTCTCTGCCGCTCTGTCAGATCGCACCACGCTTCTGCCAGCGATGGAGCGGGCGCCCAGCGAGCGCATCCGTAGCCCGGCCAGTGCGGGGACAGGTGGGAGACAAGCCACGGGCGGGAGTCGCAGGGACCTGGGGAAGCGGTGGGGTGCACAAGTGGAAGGGAGAACATCCGTTATGGTCCACAGCAGTGAGACTGCAGCGTCTGTTGGGTTGGGCCGAGAAACAGGCGCAGGCTGGGCTCTTGTCCTGAATGGCAGCCAGCACGTGGCCGTACGGATGGTGGGGATGTGCTGAGGAACCAAGCAGGAAAGGCCCTGTGAGGATGGTGGCTCAGCTCCACCCCTGCACCTGCAGGCCAACAAACCCGGATGGAGTCGGTAATGAATCCTCCTGGCACAGGGGAGCTGTGTCCCAGGATACAGCAGGATCCCAGAAGCCTCTCTAAAGTGCTTGGCTACCCTTCCCTCACACTAGTGAGGGACTTCCCATCTAGGATGGCATCCTGGGGTCCCCAGTGGAGCTCTCTGTCCAGGGACTGGACAAAATGCATGTAGTTGGGATGCTGAGCATCCCTTCTGCATCACCTCAGGGTTCTGTGAGCCTCAGGCAGCAGTGGGCTGTTCCCCCACCACTGAGGTCCCCAAAGTCCTCCATGGCAAGGCAAACCTTGGTGAAAGCAGACCTCTGCCTGGGTGATGCTAGGCAGAGGACACTGGGCCTCGTGCTCTCCTCTTGGTCCCCATCCAGCTCCGAAGCCTCAGTACTCCTCACACTTACCCAGGGTTTGGCTGGTTCCCGTCACACTGACCCTCAGCAGGAGTACGTCCGGACCGTGGAGGTCTCCAGCCGTGGCGACCCAGAGGCACCAACTGGAAGTGAGTCAAAGAGCAGAGCACGCAATTAGCAACGGCTCCAATTAGACATTGGCTTCCCTCCAAGACATTAATCAGGCAGCATCTGTGCGCTGAAGCCACATGAAGATGAGGGTCAAAGGAAGAGGCACCTTTGGCCAGCTCTGATACCCTGAAGGTTCCAGGGTATTTGGAAAGTTGCCACTTGCCATCCCTACCCATGGGCACTGAGCACCACGAGCACCCTGCCACCCATCTCTGCCACCCATCTCTGGGTGCTGTCAGACCCATGGATTCTGTCCCAGGTTTCACTGTCCTAAGCTGGGTGGGAACTGCAGCTTCCAGCGATGGGGTGGAAAAGGTTGAACAAAAGTTTGACCCAAGCTGCTGGATGGAGAGCTGTGAAATGTGAGTGAATCAAGGGGCAAGAGGAAAGCTGAGCGTGGGGCTTGGAGGGGAACTTCCTAATTCTCATTCACCCACTGGTCCAGACTGGGCTGCTGCTTCCTGACAGCCCCTAGTGCTACTCCAACAGGCTCTGACCTGGATGCCAAACCCAGGGTGAGTGACATGTGTCCCTGTTTCACGCCCCCTAGTCCAGCCCCCTCCCCTCATCCTGGTGGCTCAGAACAAAGAAATCACCCACCAGACCAGAGTCTGAAACAACCCTTCTGAAAAAAACCTTTACCGCAGGCAACAGTTCAAGGATCACATGGATTCAGCATTGCAGCCTCTTTCCCTTTCCTCTCATGGTGGCCCATCATCCCCATATTCACCATGAGGTCTGAGCAGGGGTGGGAAAGGACCCTGGGGAGAAGGTGACTCACTTTCTGGGGGCATTTTCTTGGCGGGGGCGGAGGGAGGGGGCGGGGGCACCAGGCTGGTGACACGGAAGCCGGCGGGCAGTGTCTCGGCCGAGCCGCTGAGCATGGTGATGCTGTGAACGTCTCGTGGGCGGCAGCGCT
>JAAGNO010000818.1:0-39801 GCA_033439905.1 Ceryle rudis
ATTCCAACCCACCGCTCATTTGCTGACTGCCTTTGTACTTTGTTTTTACCTGAAGTGTACTGATGGAAAAATCTGGGTGTGAATTTGTTTGGGGGTTTTGTTTTTTTAAGAACAAGGTAACATGACTAGATTGAGAAGTGAGCAGAGCCTGTGCTGGTTCGAATGACTTTTGAGTGTTATTTCACTGTTGAGAGTCAGTGTCGGTCAAAATAGAAGTTAAAGTTACAAGTCTCATTGCCTGTGGTGGGATGGACCATCAGGGATGTTCTCTCCCCAGAGGCCGAACAGTGGCCAGGCCACGATGCGTGTTATCTGTGTGTAACTGCACACGTGGAAAGGGAGCTAAACCACCCCGGTGTCTGGCTGAAATCCTTCCTCTTAACCACTGAAGCTCCCAAGACAATGGTTTTCACCCTCCCTCCTGTGGAGGGGAGGACGCTCCAGGTTGCACCCGCGATAGCCGGAGCGGTTACACCGTCGGCAGGCAGCGCTGTGCCACGGGACGCGCTTAGCTGGGGGTGTGAGGGGGGTCAGCAGCAGGGACCAAGCCCACAGGAGCTCCTTCAAGCTGCATTTATGCACACAGTGTCTCCTGTTAAACCTCTCCCCGCTGCGTTTAAGTCAAGAAGCAAACTTTTCCTTTGGTTTAATTTCAGGGAGCTCTGTTACATTAAAATTCTTTCAAATTTAAAACCCTGTTCAGAGTAACCTTCCAGCTTCTTTTTGCAATCAAAGTAGGTAGAGTTTTGATGGAAATGGGTTTTCAGAGGTAGGAAGCACTAGAAACCCAGTAATGGAATGAGAGTTACAGATGTTAAAGCTAAACCACTCTCACTTCAGGCAGTGCTTGCAATGATGGAAAGCTGCCCGAGCACCCACAGTCTCCGAGTGACAACCTGACAGAGAATCAGAAACGTGGTCACACCAACAAACCACCTAAAGCTCAGATCTTGCTCTTTCAAATCAAAATCTCTCCTTTGGGCTACTTGTCCGACCTCTACAGAATGGCCGCTAAGAAGCAATCCAATGCTTTTTACTTCCATCAAGCAGTTACACAGGAATCAGTTGTAACAGTTCCCCCAGTTCTTAACGCAACTCGAGTAGCAAACACCTCACAAACCACCTCTGAACTTACCCGTGAGAGGAGAGACTCCAAGAAGCCAAAGTCACTTGCACGGGACAATTAACATATCAGTTATGAGAGTGTCGGCTCAGTAAGTGTAAAGTGTAAGCACTTTATTATTGGTCATAATAGTACAGATTTTAGTTCAGATGTCTCCTGTCAGGGGAACTGTTCCAGTAGCCAGGTCTGTACTTTCACTTTCTGAGTTCCCACCTCAGTGGTACTTCCTGTGGCGGTCGTGCTCTGTATCGTGCAAAGAAAAGCGAGTTAATTTTACCGGTCACAAAAAAACCAGTGGCCACCTGAGACCTTCCTGAAAGCATTCACGCTCTCTACGGGTAAAGCAAATTTGCTTCCCGCAGGCTGAGATTCAAGCAGCAGTGGTTGGCAGAGTCTTTCACTTAGAAAAGCAGCAGCAGATTAATTGGCCGAGTTGCCCCAGGCACCCTCCCAAGCTGCACTGGACCCCCTCGCCCACACCACTTTTACTCACTCAGGTGGCTGTAGCTCCAGATGTAGCTGACAACAACGTAACCGGCGAGCACCATGGAGACACCGGCCAGGCCCCCTTTCCTGACGTTGATATATTTATTGTAGTATCTGTCGTAACCTGCACGGGAGAAATATTTTCATAGCAGCCAGATGTGTATTTTTTTCTGCGTCAGAAGCAGCGGTGTCACAGAACTTCAAGAAATTGTTTCAAATGAGGGTCTCTGAAGCAAGTCTGAGGGAGGGCAATTTGTGCATTTACCATTTTTCCCTAAGCATTACTGTGACTTCCAGGAGCTCAGGCTGCTTTGCAATGATCTAGCTCTTTCACACGGGTGTAAGTACATTATGTAGACCCTCGCGTTTGATGTTTTGTGTTTAAATCTACCTGGATGCCATATCTGTATCTACAGCATTGGGCAAAACTTTTGCCAGGCAATCTATAAAAGCCCTGTGTCCTTTCTGAGCATCTTTAGACATCAGTTGGGTTTGGGGATTTTTTTTTTTTTTAAATTTTTTTTTTTTTTTCATGTGGTGTTGGGAAGCCTCAAGACTCTCAGTAAATAGGTTCAGGAGTATGGTCATTGTATTTCCTCTTTATACAAGAAGGAATCCTGAAAAGAAACATCCGGTGGATAAAGCCCAGGCAAGAAACAGATTTACAGACGGGAGAACAAGACACTGCAGGAGACGCTGTTCTGGGAAAGCCAGAATCGCCCTGAAGCAGCCCCAGTAGGGCCCGATCCCGCCCCCACCAACAGCCACCCCGGCAGCCAGAGATGCTGCTGCACTGCTCGGCTCCGTCAGGAGCCGGGATTCACACCCCGCAGCTCTCTGCCAGCCGCGGGGCTGCGGAGCTGTCTCTGCAGGGTCCCCTCAGCTCCCCTCACCTCGTCGCACGGCCCCAAAGATGCCACCGGGGGTGAAGTCTCTCATGGCCAGCCAGGTGGGAAGCTGGCCCAGCTTCACATCCAGCAGCTTCGTGTCCTTGAGGAGAACTGCGGCACAGGGAGAGAGAGAGGCACAGCCTGGTCAGAGGGGAAGAGGAGGGAGCCGCGGTCACCTTGGGGACCCGCCGCACTCACCCGGCGACTGCGCCATCTTGCCTCCGCTGCTCTGCGCCGCCGCAGGGCACGGCGGGAAGGGAAGGGAACGGGCGGGGCGCGCCGCTGAGGCTCACGGGAGGAAGGTCAGGCGATAACCCGGATGTGGCGCGAAGCCGTTGCCATCTTGGGTGGGTCGTGTCCCCCCCAGCTCCTCATCCGCCCCTTGCTCAGAACGGGCCCGCTCGGGAGGTGTTGGCCCCGGTGTCGCCTTTGGCCTCGTTCCGTCTCCTCACCGCGGGGGTTGGTTCCCCAACGGGGGCTGCACACGCTGCCCCGCAGCGTTGAGGCCTGTGCGTGTGGGGCCCTGCCCGCGTGGCGGCCCTGTCGCAGGGCAGGGAGCGCCCTGAGAGGGTTTGTGCTCTCCCTGTCCGGCTCTCCCGGGTTGCCTCAGCGGCCGGGACCCTTGTCAGGAGGCTATGGATGACTTGTGCAGGGTGTCCTCCCGTGGCCCAGGGTGGACCTTGTGTAGCGGTGTGTGGGATGCCAGCGCTTGCTGGGGCTGCAGAGGTGATGGCTCCTGCGGCTGGTGAAAATAGCAGAGAAAAATGCTCAGTTCTTCATCAGCATCCTCACGAGACGCCATCAGCAGTGTTTTGGGGGCTGCTGATGTCTCAGGAATGGACCTTTCCCAGTGTTCTCTGAAGAAGTTGCAACTCAAGGCTGTAAATGTGCATTCACTGACTACAGAGAATCACGGAGTCGTTTGGGCTGGAAGAGCCATTTCAGACCATCGAGTCCAACCACTAACCCAGCACTGCCTGGTCATCACTAACCCATGGCCCTCAGCACCACAGTTCCACAGCTCAGAAACTCCAGGTATCATCAGGACTCTACCACTGCCCTGGGCAGCCTGGGACAGCCCCTGATGACTCTCAGGAGGGAGAAACTGTTCCTCATGTCCAACCTAAACCTCCCCTGGGGAAACTTGAGGCCTGTTCCTCTTGTCCTGTTGCTTGTTCCTTTGGAGAAGAGCCCAACCCTGCCCTGGCTCCAGCCTCCTGTCGGGGAGCTGTCAGAGCCAGAAGGTCTCCCCTCAGCCTTCTCCTCTCCAGGCTGAACAACCCCAGGTCCCTCAGCCGCTCCTCACCCCCCTTGTGCTCCAGCCCCTTCTCCAGCTCCGTTGCCCTTCTCTGGCCACGCTCCAGCCCCTCACTGTCCTGCTGGGAGTGAGGGACCCAAAACTGACCCCAGGCTTCAATGTGTGGCCTCAGCAGTGCTGAGTACAGACAGACGATCCCTGCCCTGGTCCTGCTGGCCACACCAGTGCTGGCACAAGCCAGGATGCTGGTGGCCTTGGACACCTGGGCACACACTGGCTCATCTTCAGCCGGCTGTTGGCCAAGAATATATTGTAATGTAAGAAGTGAGGGCTTCTCAGACTTCTTCCAGGGCTCACCTGCCCTCCCCTGCAGTCTTTTTAGGGGGCTTCAAGGCAAGAGGAGGAATGTGAGACTGTATTTTTCACAGGGATTAGGTGACAGATGAATAACATACCATGTGGTCATTTCAGTGCCCACTCGGGACTTTTCCCTGTGGATATATGCTGCATTTTACCACACCTCCTCTGGAAGGATGTTAAAGGCAAAAAAAGAAGGTGGGTGCGGTGGAAGGAAACCTGCATTACCAGCATGGTAGAAGAGCTAATGTTCAGGCAAAGACAATTTTTGCCTTGCTGTGTTAAGAAAGAGCCCCCCCCTGATTTATTTCGTGCTCTTAAGTGTCTTTCTGGGCGGGGATTTAGTGCACACAGGCCCCAAAGGTCCACCGTGGGCAGATAAAACACCTGCAGAGCTGGCAGTGGTGGGACGAGGGTGGGTTAGAGGGAGAGGACTCCAGCAGGTGTCACTGGCGCTCAGCAGAAGGCGGCTGCTGGGAGATGCTGCCGCTTTCCACCAGATCGACCTCTGGAGGCTTCCCGTCGGATCGGCTAGGTGCAGAAAACAGTGTCAGCTTTGGTTGGTTGTTGTGCTGAATCTGAAAAGCGAAGTGATGCAGCAGTAAAAAAGGGAGCAGCCACCCTCATCTGCTTCTGATGGGCCAGCCAGGAGCCCAGGTTTCCCAGATATGAAATCTCCATCCCACTGAGAAGTCTTAGAGAGGACTGGTGATGATGAAGATTAAATTAAGTACACAAGACTCCTCCATAAACACCAATCTCCACAGCTTTTACTTCTCTCGGGTCACAGAGTCTTACTCTACTCCCACCACTCCAGGATTCTTGCATTATAATCCGTAGGGTTTGTGTTGCCTGGTACTAAAGAAATTGAGGCACAGAACCTCTGCAGTCTCAAGAGATCTAGTGCTCTGTAACACATCTCAGAGCCTGGGCTACAGCCTCTATTTTATTGCAATTAATTTATTTACATCAACTTCAAAATAAAAGCAGAAGGAATAGATTTCTGCCTGTTGGGTTTGTTTTGGTTTGGGTTTTTTTTTTTAATTTCTTTTACTCATTACAGAAAGTAGGCTCAGGATGGTGTAGTGTCCCTGAGCACTTGAAGAAAAGGTTCCAGATTTAGTCCCTGTTTAAATGGGTTAAAAATCCCCTTATTAAATTACCCTTTATTTTATTATTGGACTTTACCGGTAACTGTCATTTTATTGCTGAAGCGTCCCCTGATGAACTACGATGGGGCCTTTCTCCAATCCTTGCATAAAAGCTTGCTTCAAACTCTCTCCCCTCGCTCTTGCAAGGCAACCTGTTGTTTTAAACAGGATTACTCGTGCAAGGCAGATTAAGTCACCTGCAGGAAAAAAAAGCCAGTGGCGGGTGCCTCCTTTGGAGGAGTTCTGCGCAGAGCAGAAGAGCACAGAGAGCTGCTGAAACTGCCTATAACAAATTCTGGGGAGATTCGGTTTGTTAGGCTAGGAATGGGAGGACCCTATCAAGGCTCCGTCTCCTGTGCAAGCGGGGACAGGGGTGACCCAAACCTTGGTCTGAGCTGCCCGCTGTGGAAGAGTAGGAGAGGAATGGTGGTGTTGTCTTTGTGCCACCTTAATCCTGAAGCAAGCAGGAAGAGTTGAGCGGTACAGATGTGTGCGAGGTTTTGCAGCACACGTTTCCTCCCTTTGACCTCTGGTGCTGGCCAAAATTCAGGTTCTTGTTGGCAGATCCAGATGGGAGGAAGGGCGATGAAGAAAGAGGATTTCTGATGTATTTCTGTTTGCTTACAAGAACGCTCGCTGCCCTTCTTTCCTGACCATGGGAGGAATCACACAGCTGAGAGCCAGTTTCCTCACTTGTAGCTCCAGACCTGCTCCAGGCAGCAATGTGACCCCAAATCCTTCTCTTTCTTGTATTCGGTCCAGGATTTATATCAATGATTGTTCAGGCTCTTTGAAGCTTCCGTTCCCTGCCTGTTTCAATAAGCTGTCTTTCTGTCTCCTCTTTCCACCTGAACTGAATTCTCCATCCACACATAACCTTTTTTAATGCCCTACCCAAAACCGTGCCCCCAGAGCCTTCAGGTACTTGAGCTATGTTGCATTGTGGGTGGAAATAGACTTATATTAATAGTGTCCTTCAGCTACCCTAAAGGAATGCAGTTAAACCGACCAGTTTCAAGAAGGTTTAACCCAACCTATAAAAATAAAAGCCTAATGGAGTGTTGCCCTCAGGTTTTCATCTTACTAAAGACCCCTCTAGAAAATGCTGTGAAGTTCAGAAGTAATGGCATGGAAATAATGGGGAGTACATCATCCAAAAAACCCAGAGTGTTTTGCAGAAGACGTCAATAGGTACGAAAGACGTTTCCTTTTTCTGTTAGCAACCGTAACACGTAACAGTGCAGCTTTCGGTCCAAGGAGTCAGCTGTGGCCTGAAAAGTTAAGTAACGCTCTTCATTACAGTTGCTGAAAAGGAGATGTCAAAAGCCTAACACAGCCTCCCTCAGACTGGAAGATCTTAGGGGCTGGGATCATTTTTTCTGGTCTGTGAGCTGAAAACTGAGGGTCTTGCCTGGGCGTGGCGGTCGGTGATGCTACGGCTGTACGCAGACACGGTGTCCATAGGCGTGTGAAGTAGCACGGAGTGGCCTTCAAGAAGGTCAAGAGCTGAGGATTTACCCAACTGATCCTGTGCCCACTGAAAGCGATGACAAAGCACCCAGTGCTTTTAATAAAGGATCAAACCTACACAAGTGGCCAGATACGGTTCTGAAACGTGTGGTTTGGCATAGGATGCTTCTTGGCTCCTGAACACTTATTTCAATCTGATGTCTTCCCACCAGCACAGGTTAAGCAGCTGCAGCCACCAAGGAGAAAGAGAAATCCTGGGCTACCAATGCTTCTGGAAGCAAAATGGTGAGATGTGTGTTTGATCAGCCAGGAACTCGGAGGAAAGTCCTGATCCCAGGTAGCTCGGTCCAGTCTGTAATCTTTTAATTGTACAAACAGGTCGATGTGGTGAGAGCAGGGCAGCTGCTCAGCATTGGGCTCAACCTCATTCATCTAAAATTGTGCTTGCAGTGGAAACCAGACTCCCGAGTTGAATAGGATGAGAAAGGGATGTGGAGTTTGGAATCTCTTCCATGGCCAAACTTCCTCGGGAAAATAGTGAATAGCCTTGCAGAGATAAGAGCTAGGGATTGACCCAGCAAAAGCTGCGGAGAGAATTAACCTACGACTGCGAGCAGATCGCTTGCTCTGTGGCACTACAGAGTCACTTTCCCTAGTCAACCTCAAAACACTTCCCAAAGGAGATCACTTACCAACGATGAATACTTTAGCATGTACATTTTTTTTTTCTCCTTCACAGCAGTTGTGTATCGATGCATTTTCACGCTCCTCTGACAAAATGTGTAACTTAATGTTATCTTTTCAAGAGGAGGAATTTGAGCCCTGTGTTTAGGAGTGGGGAGAGGGAATTTCTCCCTCTTCCTCCAGTCCTGTCTTGCTGGCCTTTGCTTTTATCTAGTGTCAGTTGCAAAAGTACCTTATTTTGTAGGTCTTTGATCAGCCTGCTGGTTAGCTAAATATATACCTGTGGGGAGATAATTACATGCTATCAGTAGTAAAGTGTTGTAAAATAATTTACGTTAATTAAAACACTTGCAAAACCAAAGCAGGAATTTTCACCAAGATAAATCTGCTGCAGTGACAGCTGTATCTGGGACTGCCTGCTACCCACAGACAAACAGGAAAATAAAACCAAGGACCAGGAAAAAACAGGTTTTCCATGCTAAAAAGAGGATAGACATGTACCCACTGGGAGAACTGTGGCGGTATCAATCCAGAAAGGCAGGGCTGAACACATCTTCCATCTGTGCAAACAGATCTGCTTTTGTGAGCGTGGGGAAGATTGGTGTGATGAATCCCCTCTTATCAATGTGTCTGTTTGGAGAAATGTGAGTGGCCCAGCAGGAGGGTTGTACAAATAGGCCTCATATTATCGGGGGAGGATTTGGAGACTAATTAAATAGTGTGACAGAGGCTTATAAAAATCACTGTGTGCCCATCTTTGAATCCACTGTCAATTCCTCCGGCACAGTCCTTGTATTCTGATGAAAATACTGATGAAAATACTTGCATGGAAACTGCCTACCCAGCCTTCCCAGCTGAAGCAGTCGATGGCTATTCTCCCTCTGCCACCTTGTATCTTGGAAGAAGCTCAGTTGCTTTCTTGGGTTTAATTCAGACCAAAGGCACTGGCGGGTTTGGGATGTTATCAAAGAGTCATAGAATGGGTTGGGTTGGAAGAGATCTTAAAGACCATCTAGTTCCCAACCCCATGCCATGGGCAGGGTCACCTCCCACTAGAGCAGGCTGCTCAGAGCCCCATCCAACCTGGGCTTAAACACTTCCAGGGATGGGCCCTCCACAGCTTCTCTGGGCAACCTGTGCCAGTGTCTCACCACCCTCACCGTGAAGAATTTCTTCCTAATATCTAATCTAAGTCTACCCTCTTTCGGTTTAAAGCCATTACCCTTTGCCCTATCACTACAGTCCTTGATAAAAAGTTCCTCTCCAGCTTTTCTGGAGGCCCCTTTAAGTACTGAAAGGCTGCAATATGGTCTCCCCTGAGCCTTCTCTTCTCCAGGCTGAACAACCCCACCTGTCTCAGCCTGACCTCCCAGCAGAGGGGTTCCAGCCCCCTGAGCATTTTTCTGTCCTCCTCTGGCCCCGCTCCATCAGGTCCCTGTCTCTCCTGTGCTGAGGACGCCAGAGCTGGACCCAGCACTGCAGGAGGTTCTCCCCAGAGCAGAGCAGAGCAGAGCAGAGCAGAGCAGAGGGGCAGAATCCCCTCCTTCAACCTGCTGCCCACACTACTTTTTGATGCAGCCCAGGATACGATTTGCTCTCTGCAGATCTCAGACCACAGCCAGTCTCCAGTGCATCTCCCCATTGAGCACTTCTGGAAGATCTTGTATCCCAGGGTTTCTCCTTCTTCCGGATGGCTGCAGTCACTTAACTCGTGTTAGTGGAAAGACATCCGATAGAAGTGCTTAGGAGCCAAGAAGCGCTACTGGTTCCTTTAGACCTCATTCTTATTTCTTTACCAGTGCAGGAGCTAAGCATCTTCTTCAAAGACACAAAGGCGTCGTGAGGTTTGTGGGGCTGCAATGGATGAACCACAGCTCAGTCCCCACCCGCCAGTTGTCTCTCACTGCATATGTAGCCCAGGCCTTCCAGTCTGGTAACTGCACACACAGAGAGTTGGGCTGCAGCTCTCTCTCCAGTCAACAGATGCAGGATTCACAACTGCGTGTGATGAGTTGGTGAGTGAATTCGTGACATACCTGCTCCTCCTCTCTTCTCCCTGTCCTCGGTGCTTCTCTGTGGTGCTGTGTGGATGCAGACATGCATCTTTGCATTGTTCTCCCCCCGTCACATACCTCTGTGCTTTTGTGGTCATACTTTGCTTGCAAATAGCAATGGTTTGCACCCCTTCTCCAGCTTGCACCAGATTAAATTCTAGCTTTTTGCAAGATAGTGAGGGTGGCACATCAGAGCTGGCTAATCGGCCTGGCCCAGTGGCCATGTTGTTCTATATGCTCGGCAAGAAAGGAACTTACAGCCAGGGTGAGAAAGATTCCTCTCTAAAGAGCACCTAAGAATTGGGTGGGATTTCAGCCATGCGACTCTAAGGTTCAAGCAGGGCACACAGGCACCCCCTGTCCCTCTCCTGCTCTGCGGCGCGAACTGGGAGGGATTGCAGGAGACTGGGAGAAGCTGCAGCAGGAGGTATTCAAACGTATTTCATTTCAGGGTGACCTTTAACAGGTGTGGATTTACTGATGGGGAGGGGAGAGGGAAGTAAGCGAGGGATTAAGGGGACTTTACCCTCCCTCCACTTTAAGCACAAGCTTGCACAGCATTCCCGTACTGTGAGACGCAATTTGTGGCTGTATGGCTTTATATCTTCTTCCTCTGTCGGTTCTGGGCAGGGTTGTGGCTGCCCCTGGTCTTTAGCAGTGCTGGGGATTTAATAGATGAAATACTCTACTGCTGCTATCTCAGATAGAAACCCGGGGTGCGGGGTCAGGGAGAAAAATCACCCTCTGATCTGCAAGAGTTGGGATTTAACCCATAGTGGAAGTGCACGCTTCAGGCAAACACAAGGTGTGCGGTGCAGTCCCCAATTGACTTTGCCTGGAGATCTTCTCCTCATGTCCTAGTGCTGCTGCATGCTGTTGAACAGCTGCTTTCCTCTAGCCTGGTGCCTGCTGCAGTTCGGTGATGGATTAAGGCAACTCTCCATTTTCCTTATCCCTCTCTGAGGGGTGCTGTAAAGTTTAATTAATTACATTTTGTAAAACATGATGAGATTCTTGGATAATAAATGCTACACAAATGCAGAGTATTTTTTAATGAGCGCTCTATGACGGCTGCAACAAAACGCTTGTTTAATCAAACCTATCCGAGCTGCAACAAAAAGCCTCACCCTGCTGCTATCAAACAGAAATGTTGCCAAGCACTCTGTCCTTCATGAACTATTTGATTTGAGAGTCCCAAGGCCTTTCTTCAAAACTTTAACAAAATAAAAAGGCAAGGAGTATATGTATCTGTCTGTATGTTATAGATTTTCCCCTCTCTGTGTGCAGTTTGGGTTATATAACACCAGCCACGGGGCAAAAGGGTAGAGGAAGATGAGCTAACAGCGTGGCTCGATGTCACGGCTGTGCGGCGGGGGTACGTGTACCTGCTCAAGTTTTGCCTCTCTGTGTCAGACGCCGGCATTCTAGCACCATATATGTTGTGTTTTACAGGTTCCCCACAGCTGTGGGTACGTGAAATCAGTCTGGCTGCAGCTTCTCTGGTACTTCCCTCTGAAGCAAACGAGGTTAAAACAAAGTCTGGGAGCGCCTGTGTTTTTTTGCACGCTGCAGTGTAAGCCTACCCGTGGAACTGGAGGTAGTTTCCATAAGGAAAACTGCAGCCTGCTGTAATTGCAAGCAGAGTGCCATTTCTTGTGCTGGAATTTGGTCAGGGGAAAAAAAAAAAAAAAAAAGGAGTAATTTCTTGAACTAAAAGACCTGCCTTGGGCTACTTGGTGGCTAGAACTTCAGCCTTACACTTCCTCCAGAAAGCTGCTTCTGCTGTTAGTGGAATGCTGAAGTATCAGATCACTGGTGAATAGAGAGATATGGCTTGAAGCAGCACGTAAAGCAGAGCCTGGAAGAAGCAGTCTATGGATTTCTATCCAGTGATGACACAGCCCAGTCCTACCCAGCCTTTGGGATCCAAGGATGCTCTCAGCAGAGGCTGCTATGGTTTCTGGCACCGGTGTTGCGGGACTGAAATGGTGGCAGCAATCAGTCAGAGCCCCCTGTTCTTCATCTGCACTTCATCAAGCTGCTGCTTTGCAAAATTTGCCTTTTCTGGACCTTTTATAATCTCTGCTGCTTTTGGCCAGCTGGTGTTTTCCTTAAGGGGAGAAGAAGAGGAGGAGAATGGCCTCTGTGCAGATATTGGCTGGCTGTGCCAGGAAGGGAAAAGAAGACACAAGAAATGAGCTATTGAACCCATGGTGATAAGAGAGGGATGAGTGAGACATTTTAGGGAATAACCAACCAATCAACCAATCTCACAGGCAATTTGTCTTTCCTCATTATAAGGCAACACCATAGCGGGAGAAATGTAGGGCCATTCTTCAGAAGATTTATTGCCCTGTAGCATCTGTGTGAGAAAACTAAGTGCTGAGTAGAGCAGGAAATTGGAAGTAGATTGCACAACCTGCAATTCGACAAAGTTCTTAGACCTTCTGTGGCAAGAGAATGCTGAACTTTCAAAGCTGGCTCTAGTTTTTTAAGACTTTCTCAGTCCTGGGAGAAGAGTAGATTTGGTTAGAGCTGATGGAGGCTTTGTCATTTACTGGTCTAGATAAAGGAGCATCCCAGAGCACTGCTTTAACCAATACAGAGCAAAATACCTCCCAGTGCTGTGATGGATCTAGCTGTGCCTAAGATTAGTGAATCAAATGCACTCGCGTGAGCTGTTGGAGTTTACAGGACCTCTGACAGGAGAGGGGTGCCTATGTTTCCTGCCTGTGAACATATCTCTTTCCAGCCCTCTGTATGTACAGCATTTTCTCAGAAACCAGCCTCAGGGACAATTATACATTAATAGCTACTTCTTTCAGAAGCAGCCAGCCCTGCTCCTGAGAAACAGCTATTTTCAGGCAGTCTTGTTCCTGAGGAACTGCTATTTTTAGTGAGTTCTATTTCTGAGGCAAAAAAAAAAAGAGAAGCCATTTCTGTATCCCTCCACCATGGCCCAGACCCACTGGCTGTGGTTGACTTGCATTTTGCAATAAACATTTCCTCTTTACATCTCAGTAGCCTGAAGAAAGTGGTTCTCCAGCCATTACAGAAAGCAGCAATCTGAGCTGGGACTAATTATGCAGGGAGGGCTTGTGGGAGGCAAAGCCGTGCTCACATACTATAGATTCCATTAGAACAAGTAGGGAGATGTAATGGGGCTCTCCTGGGAGATGCAGGACTTTTAGATACCTAATTTGGAAGTCCGTTCTGCTATCCATTTTCAACATCCCAAGAGTAATGATTAATCCTGTACTCCAGGTTTCTCTGAATCAGTTTGTAGCTGTAGTAAATATGGGCTGAACATGATAACGTCATTGATGCTACGGGTAAATGACTCGAGGCAAAGAGAAGCTCAGGTTTTGTGGCCGTTAACTCACCGTGCGCAGTCATCTGGCAGCGATTTTGACTCGGGAATCTGCAGCTGAGATAAAAGAGGCTCTGTCAGAGCTGCGGAATGTGGTGTTTTGCAATATAAGTATCTAATGTGCTGAAGGCCCCAGAAACGCACCCCAGCAATGCTGTGTTCTCATTCCCGCAGCATCCCGACAGCATGGACCAGGAGAGCTTCTGTATGTTCTTCTGGCCGTGGCCTTTCGAGGGGCATTTGGTAGATGCAACCACATGAAAATTCCAATAGTATCTTTTTGTTATTCACAGACTTAACGCAAATCCCAGTGTCCTGACACAAGGGTGAAGAGATTCTCAACCGTGCTGAATCTGTCCGGAATTTCAGCAGAGCCTGTGCAAAGTTCATCTCAGGTGTGTTATAATCTCTTCCCCACAGCTACTTCTGCCTCCGACGGGTGTGTGTCCGAAAGCAGCAGGTTTGGATAACAGTGGCATCAGCAAAGAACACACACTGGAACCATGTCTTGGTGGGTCTCTCTATACCAGTAGTTCTTCCCTTGGCAGGGTGTTGCTATCTGGATTCAAAAGAATCAGCAACTTTAGCCTTTGAACAGGGTCATGGCAGGCTTGAAAAAAAGCCACCCATCCTTCCTCAGGCACCATTTGCTCAGGGGCTGCTCTCTAAAGACTCTGGTGTGTGTGTGTGGTCTGAAGGTCACTCTTTCTCAGAGAAAGGCTCTTCTTTCCTGCCTGAGTAAGAAGGGGAGGCTGTTAGCGGTTCAGCATTGTAAGCATTTTCCCTCTGGTCTTGTGCAGGCAATACTGATGAACTTGGGCTCTAAGTGAAGATTATTTATCTTGGTTTTAACCCTCTGCAAGAGAGGAACTTGGTTGTATTCATCCTGCAAAACCAGACGCTCCCCCTCACCCCTCTTAAAAAAATATTCCTTGTATCCTCCCATCTCCAGGAAAAGTCATTATCTCAGGACAGTTTCTTGAAACCCAATTTCTTTTATATTCTGGTCATAAGCAGAGTATTGTTCAAGGTGCAAGCGAGTCCTGGCTGCTTTTATGACAATGAGAGCCCATTATTGGCACTTTTCCCTTTTTACCGCTTCAGTAGAGAAAGGCAGGCGAAAAATGGGACAGAAATCTAGGAAATGAAGGGTAATTTACAGTTCACAAAGGAGCAGTAAAAATTAATTAGCTGTCTGAGGATCCATTCCGACCTGGGCCACGGAGTTTGTGCCAGCTCTTTGCCTTGCATAAACTGCCTGTGCTGTGCAAGGCTGCTGAAATCAGGCTTGTGCTGTGAAATTAAGGCTCTTTGCTGAGGTAGAAGTCCTTCGGGGCATGCAAAGTGTGTATGCACACCTAATTTGGTGTGCCAAAGAGACATGATGGTGCATATAACTCAGGTCATTACATGCTCAACTGGCTACTTATGACGTTCACTATTAGTTGTCACAGAAACTGCTCATGTAAATTACGGATGCAGTTATCCACATAATTTAACACTGAGCTCCTTTGAAAATCCAGGCCTAATTTCTCCTCCTTTTCCATGTAGATGTCTGCAGGGATGAAACACATTTTAGACACCATGTCCATATGGTCCAATTCCAGAGCCCCAGAGGGACCAGCGAGGTGACAAGACACAGGCCCAGCCAGCCTATGGGCCAGTTTGGTCCTGCTGTGGGATGCGGGAACAGAGCGACTCCAGCATCTTGCCAATCATGTTGCCAGCCCTCCAGTCAAGCCTGAGATCCCCACCTGGAGAAAGAACTTCACAAATCAAAAATGTCCTAAATTGGATCCTTTTTTGGTGCATAATTTTCAAAACTGTAATTTCCATTTGAGAACTATTTGTCCTGATCCTGAGCGTCAGCTGAACTCATTTTTTTTTTCCCTGTAGTTTAATTTAGGCAGCAGATGCCATCAGAATGTTAATGCCTTCTTAATTCTCACCTACATGCTTTTATTCTTATTAATTTGTTATCTGGGGCTTTAATATTCTATTTTTTTCCTACTTTGATCAGTTGAAATAATTTGATGGCAACATTTCAACAGGGCTTGCAATGGGAAAGTGTGTAATGGTGCCTCACCAATGTATGTTGCTGTGTATCCTGCAGCGTGCTCAGCTGTTGTGCTGTGAGAGCATGAATCATGTGATGTTTTTAGGTGATTATAGATGAGGCCTCACTTATCCCTGCTGTGAATAAGTAGAGAGGGAACAAGCTTTAAGGATCGTTTCCCTGGTTTGGGATTTTGCTCAGTGCAATCTAAGGGCTGGCGATCTGGGAGTGTGATCCAGTCCTGTGGAAGTTCAGCTGAGCTTGGATATTCGAAGTGCTTGGACAACTTCCCAACCACGGCGGATGCTTTCAGTCAGCACCCTTAAACCCTTGGTATGGGGAGGTGATGGAGGTGTAGCCACAGGATTCCCCATGCTTAGCTCAAGGATTGTGCTTCCTAAATGAGAGCCATGGGGAGTGGAGAAGGGTTGGTTCCCAGCTGGGATGCAGTGCTGGAGGACTTCACCTCCCAGGAGCAGAGAGCAGCAGGAGCTCTTTGCAGAGAAGTCAGAGTGGGTGGGTTCATTGCCGGTCCCCAGCGATACCAGATCCGACTGCACAGGAGTGTCACTGGTGTTTGGGTGCAGAGAGGCATCGGGTCTGGCTTCAGGGACAGGTGTAGTGAATGTTACCTAGGAAAGGATGTTTCAAGCTGGCTAGAAGTAAGAAAAATAAGGAGTGCCAGAGAAAATGAACAGTTTTACTAATTTAATCAAAACTCTTCTGCTTAAAGGAAGAGAAGAAAAATGTCCCAAGTCACACACAGTTCCTCAGCTGGTGTGGTTCACTCCCTCCTGGCAGCAGGGAGAGGGGAAGCCTCACCAAACCCTCCTGGCTACTTTGGTACAACTTCAACAAACAAAGATGCCATTTTGCCTAGGAGAGGATGGGAATGATCTGAATCCAGCTGAGGGAGGTAAATAAATAGAGAGAGGGAGGGGGGAACTCTTTGGCCTTTTACATTATGACAAAACTCCACCCTTAGTGCACTCGCACTTAGTTTGGGGTTGGCAGCTGGAAGGTTATTTTATCACATCTGAAGGATACAAGGTGAGATTTTCTAGAGACTCTTCCTCATTGTGAGAGGAAAGACAGAAGAGAAAGGGGTGAGGGTGAATCAACATTTTCCTATGTTGCTTCTCAAGCCTGGTTTCTACAGTGGGTTCCAACATGTGCATACTCAGTGTTCTACATTGGGTTTACCTGCCCTTAACTATTCTGTTTCTCGTAGGAAATCTAGGACTGTGGGCTTGCGGATACACCTTCTCCTAATGCCACTGGTTCAGTTTTGGGAGACGCTAGTTCGGGAATAAGGGGGTGATTCTCTCTGTTCTTGTTATTGCTTGTTCTTTAAGGGATGGAATATGTGTCTTGGGTTGTCTCCCAGACTTTCTGGGAAAAGCAGGAGACCAGGTTCCATTTTATCTCTGCAGATACCAAACGGTCAGAGCAAACACCTCTTTCATTGGCTCCTGCCTACAAGATGAAGGGTGCAGAAAATCACAAAGTCACATGGTCGGCTTTTTGCAAAAAAAGTTTTTGAAGGTGAGGTTTGTCTTCAAGTGAGCAATGGTCTTCATTTGCACTCCCAAACATGCCTGAGGAAAGTCCCAATCCAGATGTGCCCTTTATAGACTGTTATGAATAACTGGCTGGTCTGTGTGGGGTTTTGCACAGGATCTGTGCTCCAAGCCAGGCAAACGCTGGCCAGTGCTATGTGCTCGGAAGTGCTGATTGTGTTTGTTGGATCACGGTGACTCCAGATCAGAGCTTGTTCATGTCCAGGCAGCCTGAAGGGTGACTGAAATGGTAACGAGCTTGTGAAAGAAAATCTCCACTTTCAGACCAAAGACTGCATAAGGCAGGGGTCTGGGTAACAGATGCATCCAGCAGTGTGGTGGGAAAAGTCTCAGTAGGTTGAAACTGTGGCTTTCATTTGGACAGATGTAGTCCATCTGCTGATGGGATCAGGGATGGGACAGCATCCTCTGGAAAGCTGGGATTAAAATGCACAAGTGGTGCATGCAAATTAGGCATCAGATTATGCACATGCAAACCATGAGGGTCTTCTGGTGTTTTGGTTGGCTTCCAGATTTGGATTTGGAGTCCCTTATTTGTGGTGCATGAAGGCAGCAGCTGATGTGCTGTGCCTCAAAAGATGCTTCTGCCCCTGACGTCCGGATTCCAGCGTGACCCAGCACGGTGACAGCCACACACTCAGCGCAAGCTGTGCCCCCCTCCCTCTATACTTCCCTGCACAGGAAAGTGGATCCTTCTGCAAACCAACCCCAGCTTGGACAGAGATGCCAGAGGAAAAAGCTTCAGGGGCCAGGTCCTTCCACAGGCTTTGCCCTGTCCATCATCCTTGAAACTCAGTCCCATTAAGAGATGATAGCTTTCTGGCTGATGCAAAGTGCTGCATGACACATCGGATATTGTGTATCGGACATGAAGAGGTCGGTGAGAGCTATCTGAATCATTCATTACCCGCTGAGGTAGGGACTGAATGCTGTTGTCCTTATCCTTTTAGAGAAGGATGCTCAAGCACAAACAAGTTGAGAGATTTAGTGAAGGTCCCCAAAGGAGGAAGCATCAGAGCTCAGAAGTAGTGCTTGGTTCCATGCTCAGACAATTGTTCTTCACTTGTTTCTCGCTGAAAATCATGTACTAAGGGTTACTGTTACTATGACTGGTCAGCTTATGCTGTAGAAACACCATAATGCAAATGTAGTCTTTTCAGCTATTTTTTAGTACTCCATGAATCAATCCCAGTTCACCAAACCTTTCTCACTGTATCTCCATGATACATCTTGGTAGGTGTTCTGTGTGCTTGGCTGGTCATTTGGTTCACATGTGGTTTTTCCTGATTCTTGTTCAAGGAATGAGGCTTTTAAAGAAGAAATCCTAAATGTTAGATTGCTGCTAACACTCCCTGGGGCTGCATGGAAGAGTTCATTCTTTAGGCTTCCCGAATGGTTTCTTTGGTTCTCAGCAGCTCTCGCGCCGTTCATGAACAATGCTGTTATTTGAGTCAACACTGACTTGGGCACCAGCGGTGCTAAGTGCTGTACAAACACAGAGCAACTGGGTGGTCCTTTTCCTAAGCAACTTATGAGATCAAAGTTTGCAGTGTGCTACAGGTCGGGGCTGTCTCCAGTGAAATTGTGAGAGGTAAATAATAGAAAGAATAGTGAGAAGAAGATCTTCTGTCTGAGATGTGCGTCTGGGGTAATTCCGGGGTAGTGGAGAATAGAGAAATTCATATATATACATTGGTAAATATGTATCAATGAGGGACTTGAAGAGACCTTCTGTTTGGGAACAACTAGAATTTCTGCTAAATAAGACTCAGCAGTTCATGTGACAACTGGGGTGGTCTTGATTTTTAACCAGTAAAAGAACCAGCCTCTTGATCCCTGGCTTCTTTTTTTTTTTTTTTTCCCAGTATCTGTTTCTTTCTCTCTTTTTCTTTTTTCCCAGCCAAACACTCAAACATACCCAGAAAAGCCTGTTCTTTTCCCAGCTGGCTGCATCTCTGTGGAGAGAGTCTGTGGTCCTCTCCCATTTCAGGCCCATTTGACCTTGCCTTGTAACCAGATGTTTCACTGGAGTACTTACACTTGGGAGAGCCTGGGTTACGTTCAGCTGCTGGTGAACTCTCTGCCTCGGTCAAGCGGCTGTAAACAAAACCAGCCCAAGAAAAACAAAACCTTTTCTAAACTGGGTTGGCCAAGGACAGAAGTGAATCCAGAGATGCAGATGGCTGTTAGCGTGTTGATGAGGCTGCAGAGAGAAGTTCATCTGCCATCTCTGATCTTCAAAGATGGGTTTCACTTAGCTGAGGGATTGGTTTTTTGGGATAACTTTTGTTCCCCTGGTTTCCAGGGGTTTAGAGATACGTGGCACAGAGACCCTTTCCAATCCTGCCCATGGTACCTCATACTGTTTGCAGCTGTCCATGCATCTGAGTGAGTTTCTGGCCAAGAGTGTTTAGAAAGTGGTGTCTTGCTGGCCTGAAAGGCTCAGAAGAAGGAATCACAAGAACACCATAACAAAATGATTAGTCAGGGACATTCTTTCTTTTGAGAATAATCTTCTGTGGAAATGATTCACCTGGTGCTTGTGAACAGGCTTTCTGCAGAAATATCCCATCTTCCACACTGGATCAGAAGAAGGTGTGAGCAATGCTTCTGGGGTTAAAACTACAGCGAGAATTTAGATCGTCAGAACATTGTCCTTCAGTTTGGGAAGTGGCCAGCTCTCAGAGTTCTTGCTTTGCACAATCCAGTAGTGACAAGTTACAGGAGTTGGGGGCTGCTGCCCCAGCTTGGTTTGGACTTCAGGTTCAGGTCTGAGGAGGCCATTTCAGTCCATTTCAGTTGTGCTCGGCCAGGTTAGAGGTCAGAGGAGTTGTGCAAACAGCGAGATTTGCTCCATCATCTCTGAACAGAATCAGTTCTTGAGTCAGAGACATTCTCTGGTGAAAGGGTGTTTTATACTGAGTTGAGATGGCTAGGAGAGGGGTTGCTTGGCACACTGATCACTGCTGTACCAGGGAGGATGGAGGCCTGTGACTGAGCACCGTACACACACAGTCGTGTTGATACCCACATCAGTGATTTCTCCTCCGCAAGGGTCAGGCTTGCCTGTCCCTGAACATCTGCTACCACTCAGCAGCCATCCACCACTGCGCTGAGATATTTATCCAATATTCAGTGTTCCCTCAGAGGGAAATGTGCCAGCTCCTGCTCCTACATGTACACTAGCTCCACTTTCTACAGCCAAGTACCAGCTTGCTGTAGGAAATGTCGAGGTGATCTGGCTACAGCCCATGGCCACTTTCTCCTCTGATCCATCTCTGGGCTCATAAATCATTTTTAATAACCAGAGTGCTCTTAATGCAGCAGTTCTAGTGTGGGCTGGATCTGTTTCACCTAATCTGAGTATTAAAGCTGGTCACAGTGATATCTGAGCACCTGTGACTTCCTCAGACCAGCTAGAATTCAGGACTGTGAAGCCAATGGCTTTTCCTGTTCATGCTGTACCGACACATCCCTTCTGGGGTGATTAATACCTTCCAGAGATGGCACTAAGGTCAGTGAATCCAAGGTGAGGAAGAGATGGATGGGGCCATAGGGCACATTTTCCTTCCAGATTCCCAAATGAAAACATTTTCTGACTTCCCAGACCTTGGCTTCAGCATCTCCGGGAAACATTCTTCTTTTATAAGAAGCTCTGGGACTGTCGTTGCTCAGCCAACTGGGCACAAAAGAGAGAGCTGGAAAGAGGAAGGGATCTGATAACAACCCTGTTTTGCCTTCTATGCTTAGATCGACACTTCGCTCTGTTTTAAACATCCGCTTCATCATTCCTGCTGTCCAATATCCCACTATGGCTCCAACAAGAGCTATTTTAATCCCTCATCATTCATCAGGAGGCCCCTTCCTGTTCCCCTTCTATCTGCTCCCGCATGCACGTATGTGCATCTCTCCACCGAGAAATCCCCCGCGTGAGCTGTTGTCGGAAAGGTCACCCAGGCATATTCACAAACAGCAGGTGTAAAATTAACAGCTGGTGCGATTCCAATCATCTGGCAGGAAGGAAAACGTTGGACAATAGGTAGGGCCAGGGTAAAGTTTCCAGCTGAAGGCTCATTGCCTGATATAGGACGGCAGATCGGTGGGCTGGGAACTCTCCTAAGAATGTGAAACCGATAGGGTATTAGCAGGCCCTCTCTGCCCCTCCAACACAATTGTTTTCAGCTTGCTCAAAAATATTTGGAAATGTTACCGAGCAGGACGTGTGGGCGAGAAGGCCTCCTCCAGCCAATCAGCCGAGGAGATTTCAGCCCTCCCCTTGAATTTCAAGCTTTTGTTTTCCCTGATGGAAAGGAAGGTGAATCCTCCATGCTTAATTTAGGGATCTTAAAGCGTTTTGAATGAGTTCCTGCAGCACGCTAACAAGTGGTGCTCTCAAGGATTATGGAGATTGCGGAGTGATGGCAAGATAGATGTGATCGATACAGGTTCTCGCCCCTTATTTTTGTTAGTGGAACTGGTTTTAGCTGCATAAAATGGCTTGAGTGTCACTCAGTAGTAGCATTTTGATGGTATAAGTCTTTCAGAGGTGTGAATGGTAGATCCTGTTAGACCTCCATGGGTGTCAGCAACCAGAATGGTGGCTGAGTCTATGAGCACACTGTAACATCTACTGTGTAATTCGGGCTGTGGATGTACCCAAGGCGAGTTGGAAGCACTCAACACAATGAGGACAACACGGTGAGCTGAGCTGTTCAGCAAGTCTTAGAGAGAGTGCAGTAGCTGTTCCCACCATGGAGAAAGAATTTGGCCAAAGGTTTTAGCCAACACACAGCCTTTCCTCCACTAGAGCTTGAACACAGAGGTCTTGCCTCCGTGAAGTGTGTGGGGATCACTGCACCTCAAGAGCAGTACGTCAGTGCTTCTTTAGTCTCCTCTGCCCTTCTCCTTCTTCACCCTCAAAGCTGTCTGTTAGTGTGATGTATGACCAAGTATCCTTCAGCATAATGATACCACACCACAAGCAGAACTTGTAGGTTTCTGTCCAGCTCACACAGCGTCCATCCTCCGTTTAAACAGGTTTGGTACAAGCTCCATCCGCCACAACACAACTAGTGCTGAAAAAGTGTTCTTGTGGGTCTCTGAGCCTATGGAGGGATCCTGTTGCTCTCGTTTAGCAGGGTTCTCACACACGGACTGTGCTGACAAAGGATGCCTGGGCTAAGAGGGGGTCTGATAACGCAGCATAACCCTGACACACATTGTCAGCAGCGCTGCCATCGCCAACAAGAGCAAGGGGGAGGACTGAAATTCTCCCGTTCAATTGGGCGAATTTGACACCTTCTCGTTCTTGTGTCCTCGTGGCTCGGCCACTTGACATTTCTAAACATTCTCAAGCAAGTTCACTGGAAAAATATCCCATGTCAGGAGCTGGTGATGTCAAGGCTAATAACAGTCCTGGGGTCAAATCCTTCCGATCCTTCAGGCAAGGACCTCAAGATTTGGCTCCAAGTCAATAACAAGGTCTGTCACGTTGACGATAGCTTGTTATGAATCCCAGCGCAAGCCTTTCCCAAACAAAGTGCGTTCATTTGGTTTTCTATGCAGGAAAAGGTTAGCAGTTTCCAAAGGCGGGTTCTCTCTTCCTTGCGTGGAACAGCGAGCAAAACCGGTGAGCTTAGAACGAGCAACAGCCCTTTGCTGTAGAGCAGAAGACAGGGACAGTGATAAATCTTTATCTGGAAAATTCTTCTCTTCTGCTCTGGAATGGTGCAAGCTGATTGTTTGCATCTCTAGAGATGCTGTTGTTGTTTTTGTTTCTGTGTCCCCTTCCATCATCTGGGTGTTAGCAATACCACTTGGCTGCCTTTGTTAATGTTATAATGGACCTCGGCAAGAGGGAGCTGGCCATACTGGGAACTGCACGGCTGGATGTCGGGGAGGGAGATAGCACGGATCTTATTGGCTCACACTTCTGCTGCAGTAAAAAAAGGAATTGTAGGATGACATTCACTTTGCTATTACGTTGCAATCCAGACAGTGTGTTGAGAGTGATGCCACTGGTGTGGTGTCCAAAATGATAATTATAACCACTTCCTATTTTTAATTTCCTCTTAATAAGGGAAACGGCGGTCATCATCCTAACAATAATGATTCTGCTCTGCCCTTCCAGATGTCGGGACATTATAAAGCATGGCTTAACAAACACCAGTGGCTCTCTACGGGCCTTTCTTCTGAACTGAAAACTTCCGTGCAGCCCAGCCCACCCAGACACGCACATCAGCAGGTGCAAACCAGGGCGCTACAGAAAATGCTGTACCTGCTTTTCTGGTGGCCTCATTTTACAAGAGACTATTTGAATCATGGAGAAATAAGGTGACTTGCTCCATGTCCCTTGGTGAGTCAGTGGTAGAGAACAGATTCAGCTGTTCACATCTCCCCATTTTTCTCTGTCAAATGGCCTCTTGGCTATTTTTTTTTCCCAGAAGGCATTTGACATGAGGTTCCTAAATATGTAAGCTGATGTTCAGAATTGCTGAGTCCTCACTAGTTCCTCTCCAGGTGGCACCTAAACAAGATATCCATGGGGAAAACTGTCTTGCTTTGAGTATCAGCAAACACTAATGGCTATTTCTCTTTATACACTCGTCTGTGTTTTTTCAGGTGGAGGCCAGCTCTGCCCACCTGTCCAGTCTGATGCACATGGAACCAGCACAAGACAAGGAGGACCACAACAGACAGCCTCAGTTTCCTAAACTGCTGTTAACAACAAGGTGACTATTTCACACATCCCTCCTAAAGACCCACCTAATTGTAGGAAGTCCTTGGGCTGGGAGGGTTTGAACTATGGTTCTCAAAAGTCTTAGCTAAAAGGGAGAGTTGGTTCATGTGGCTTGGCTGAGGAAAGCTTTGCTCCTGAACAACTCTTGACTCCAGAGCGACAATGTTTCTCATTTTGCAAAGCACTACTCTCCTGCTGGTTTATAGGAAGCTTCTGTAGGATCTCTCTCCATTGAAGGTCAGAATTCATGTATCTTCTGTGATCCTAGAACCAGGGTACTGCTGTGCTAGAAATGCAGAAAGGAGAAGACTATATGAGGTTAGCAACATCTGAGCAAAACAGCGTTCTTGGCTCAGACAGCAATTGTAATTATCAAGCACTTAGGCATCGAGAAGATTCAGATAAGAGGTCTCAGATTTAGCCCTCGCTTCTCTCTGCAAGTTAATGTGCCACTTCTTTTTTTTCAGCAGACAATCAAATCTGTGATAGCAAATTTCATGTCATAAGGAAAAGGTTGTTTCTGCAGAGAATGGAAGGAACTGGTTGGCTTTAGGGTGAGTTTTGTGGCCCACCTGAGGCATGGGTAGCTGTTGTTCCACACACGTTAAATAAAAGCTTGTTGCAAGAGTAGCTGGACAAAATCCTATGGCTTTTTATACACAGGGTATCAGACCAGATGGGTGGTCCTGTCTGGCCTCAAAATATATGAGTCCATGATATATCACTTGCTGTACCGGGTAAAACCTAACTGAGCTCCTGTTATGCTTCCACGAGGGCTATTTATACATCGTGACAATGCAGGAACCTAGTTTCTGACTCCCGCATTAAATCTGAGAAGAGTCAGTTGAAAATCATATAGTTCCTGCAGTGTTAGATCATGTGAAAACCTTAACAAAAGCTCTGCTCTATAGCCCCATCCATTTCATCTCCATTGCAAGGATTGCCAAGAGAAGAGGTGTCATCGTCAAGCTGATAGGAAACATCTCCCTTCCTTCCCTGGAGTATTTATACAGGTCAGCCCCTCTAATACGTAAGCTCTCATCTCCTGGCAGTTTCCTCATAGGAGAGCTTCCGAATTTGCCTTCTCTCCTCACTGCATAGCCACCCACAAACAGCTTTTCAGTCATCTGAATGCTCGTAGATCAGTAGCATATAGCAAAGCTTTAAGGAGCGTGTGCAAACAACCTATATACTAATCCGACAGCACGGTGTTGAGGCTTGTCTTTATTTTCTGGGATAGACAACCATCATATCTTTAGAAGCGCTTCTTCCTTAACACCTTGCTTCTACAAGGCCATTGGTCCAAGCCAACTGTGTTTTCCACTGAGAGCGATGGCTCTGAACCCTGTTACCCTTCTGAGTGATGCCTGTGGCGCTCACCCATTCTAGCTACCTCTAGATCCCTGGGTATGTCAGCAAAAACCTCTGTGGGGTCCTGACACCTGGTGTGAGGGTCAGGCAGCAGAAAAGCTCTGCTTCTCTGAGCCTTTTCTGTCTACCACAGCATTGATTGAATCCCCCTCCTTGCCCTTTGCATTATGCTATAGGGTGGAGAGGAAGCAACCCTCTGAATCTATAACTCTCCTACCCTTCTTTTTCCCACACAAGTTAACTCCCAGCCCTTGTTTCCTTCTGCTCCAGCCCCCTTCTGAGCGTGCTCTCATTAAGACCCCAGAGGGAGGAGGTGATGCTCTGAAATTGTCTTAATTGCTCTTGTTTATGGTGGTTACGATGGCAATAAGTTGCCATGCAGAGGAGGTTTTCTTCAGATGTGCAGGTTCTCCATTGTTCTGTATTCTGAAGGCTTGTCTGTAGGCAGCTCCAAGTCATTTACAACAATAGATTAATATGAAGATCAGTAATACTGGGTGACTCACAGTCACACACATGCGAGACCCGACAATTGCTGTGACCTGCCACTGGATTTGAGGGGAGGTTAGATGTTGCTGGCACGCTCTTGCGAGGTGCTGAAGAGAGAATGCTCTGCACTTGCACGGTTTCTGCTACCCAGGAGCTCCCCAAACACGAATGGAGAGCATTACATTGCTAGGGCAGGCGGTGACTGTGACGCTCCCTGGAAAGCAGGGAACTGGAACAGCGTGTGTCAGTTGTCCGATGTAAATTTGCATGTGCCGAAGTTTAAACTGGGGTCAGGAATCCTGACTTCTAGTTCCTGATCTACCTGCCAGGCACTCTACCATCCAGACCCTAAAGAGGATCGTTTCTGTGTGTTGTATGCTACTTGTACTGTATCCCATTCATCACCCTTGGCAGGTGACAGAGAATAGCTCTGTCTCACAGGCTCTTCTCGAAACCTCTGCTGTACAGCGCTGGGTCCTCATTTGGCAGAGACGATGTGGAGCTATCTTGCCTGTGGTTTTGTCCCTTCTGTCCCACTGTTCAGACTTAGGGCTTCATGCTGGGACTGACTTAATTGGACTAGGGGTACTTTGCTTTCCATTCATACTTTTCTGAATAGTCCCAGTCTGCCAGATCAAAATCAGAGACACCCTACATCCCTCTGATCCATCCCTTGAATCAAGAGGTCTGTGCGCCATCCTTTCCCCTATATCCTTGGCTCTGGGATATATGTGCCCTCCTACTGTGTCCTCATTCGCCCAGGATCCACCGTTCTCCTTCCACGTGCCAGACACTCCCCTGCCTCTCTCACCCATAATTCTCCTTACTTCTCCCCTGCTGTCAGGGGCTCATCATTCCCCCCCATCTTTCCTTGCCCCCATGCTGGCTGAAAGGGGACGTGCCCTCTCTCATTTTTCCCTGTTTCTGCCGGTAGGGACCACAGGCAGAGCCGAGAGAAAGGCTGGGTTGTGCTGGAAGGGATTAACAGCTGTCATCAACCTCCTCTTGACTCTGAAGTCCATTACGGAGCTGGGTCAAGCTGCTGAATCTCCTCACTGGTTTCCTATTTGCTGCCTATTTTCAGTCCTTGGATGTTGACAACAGCTCTATAATTCCCAGTGCCAGGTTTGCTGCTCCGTGTTACCATATTGCACGTACTCCAGCAGACAGACAAGCGGCGAAATAACTTTCCAGCTGGGTGTGAAAAATTGCCTTGCTCAGGCCATAAGTAATGTGCTTTGTTAAGTCGAGCTAATTTTCTTCCCCATATAAAACAGTGCAGTTTCTGCATAATTTTGTGCATTACAAAACCGCCAGATCTCAAGAGCTTGATGGTGGGCCAGGTCCCAAGTGTGTCGATAAGCAATTACTGAGTCCCCACCTGCCTCAAGCTGACTAAAACCTTGAGGCAAAAACTGAGGACCTGACCCTTGATTAGATCTGTGTGTTCTTCCATATTCATAACAACAAATGTGTGCTTATACTGGGTCAGCAAAGGGCTGATTCAGTGTCCTGTCTTTTATATAGCCCCAAAGAGGGTGCCTAGGAAGGACTAGGAAGACTTTTCTTCTATAAATATGTGTTTCATTTGGAAATATAACTTATATAAATGGTTAGAAGTTCTTTGTAGTTAGTAAACCTCAGTGGATTACTCTTCCACAAGCTTATCCAGACTCCAGTTCACATGTATTTTTAGCCTCTTCAGCATCCTGTGGCAAGGAGTTCCTCAGATTAACCACACATCTCCTTTCACTGGAACCTGAAATCCCCCTGTCCCCAGGAGGTTTTGAACCACCAAACCTTTTAGCTAGGAGCAGTACACCTTCACAAAGATCTTGAATTAGCCATATATTTAGCTTTAAAGTTTGTCTGCTTTCTCCACCCATCTGAATCCACCATCTGCTGTAAATCTGCACTGCAGTGTAGTCACCATGCTGGAAAGAGAACTGCAGAACTTGAAGCTCTTTGAATGAGAGTGTAAAGCAGCTGCATGAGGTACCAGGAGTCACCTAAGAAACAGTCCCCTTGGAGTCACCACATGTTGCCATCACTAGACGGTGATATCTCCCAAGCTTTGGAGGAGACTTGGTTGCCGATCCAGAAGAGGGCAATGGTGACACATCCTCGCTGATGTTCTGAGCACCAAATCAGCTGAGGACAGCCACTGTAGGAATGTAGCCAAATAGCCAAAACACCTTGGCTAGCAAATCTGTATGTTCCTGGCTGTTTTGTGGCAAGCAGATTGAAGTGGGAGGCAGCTTTCAGCTACTGTCTCAGGTCAGATGGGACTGTCAGTCAATTGTTAATTATGACTCTTCTCCTTACTAATTTCTGTAACTTCTATCACCATGGCAGCTAACTGCCGTGGAGAGATTCAGCCAGAAAAAGGAGAAGACAACCAAACTTTTCATAGCAAGGGAACAGGAACAAGCTACAGAGGAGGGGGGGGAGTGGAGGAAGAGATCTGTAAATTGTCTTCTGGGAGATTCTAATGTTAGCCATGCTTTGAAAGCTGGTCAGGTTTGGCTTTGCGTGGTCCTATCAACAGCAGTCCAGCCTTTATTCTCACAGTCCTATGCCTGAGCCCTTTTTGTTCAGCTAGACTGGTCCCAGTGCAGTGCATGATGAATATATGGTACCTGTTCATTGCACAGGATGCTGCGTGCTACCATTTCTCTTACTCTGTGCCAATTACTGGAAAACTGCATTATTATTCCATCTCCTCTGCCCTGACCCGGTCAGTCAATCAGTTCTAATCTTTGGTGATGGCTGTGAGTCTGCATAGGGAGGGAGGAGGAGCAACTTGACAGCACTTTGAGCTCTGATTAATTTTTAAACTTCCTCCTTTTCTGCTTATCTTGTAGCTTTTGTTCTGATGCTGAATGTTTTCTTTCCCTCGCGTGTCACTTCCAGAGGAATGCTGTGGAGACAAACTGCCATTCAGCCATCACGGGGCATTTTACCTAGTGGGGGGTGGATGGAAAGTCAGAGGCTGGGACCATACAGGACAACTGGCCACTTCTGCCACTCACAGGAGCACAGTGACACAGTGCCTGAGAACATCTGTAGCGTGGGCACAGCAGGTCGTATGGGATTGTTGAAACAACAGCCATTTTGTTGCTGTTTTGCAGTAATACTACACAGTTCTTGCTAAAATGACTGTGTCTGGTCCATTCAGCAACTTTCATTTCTGATTAAGCTTTCCAGCCTGTAGATATCTTCTCTCACACCTGTCTTACCATTTCCATTTAGAAGGGTTTAATTTAGAAACCCATTGTACCTGGCCCTGCACAGACTGAGCCAATTTATTTTACATAATGCCTCAGCACTTTAGGGGAAACAGGCTTGTTCTAAGTCCTTTCTGGAGGGAAGGATGGACTTGTGCTTCAGGTGTTGGTTTGAGATCTGGCAGAAACAGCCCCTGTTCTGACAGTGTTTACAGATTTCCCGAGACCTTTATCAAATCACTTACCCTGCCTTGAACCTAACTTCTGTATCTGGAAAATAATTAAAATAACAACACATTCCTTACCTCTGTATCTTGATGGCATTAAGGTTCTGTGCTTTACAAATAGAATAAAAAGCTGATTTCTGTGCCGGAGGGACTTCAGTGGCTAAGTTCAAGATGGGGACAACAGGCAGGAGCAAGTCTGCTGAGAAGCAATGAAACAAAGCAGTGCTGATGAGCAAACAGACCCCGGGCATTGCCCACCAGCTGCCTAGCTGCTGTCAGCCTTTCCATCGGCATCTCACCAGGGATGTGCACGGAGAGAACGAATCACTCCGTGGGCGTTCACAGGAAGCTACCCCCGAGCGCGCGGGAGAGGCACGGGACAACGCACACAAGGGGCGGTTTGAGAATCCATGTGGGTGATCTTCCTAGCAAGCCTGGGGGACAGGAGACTCCGTGATATGCCTGAAGGAGGCACAAACACCCCCCTCCTTGGCAGAGAACTCAACTGGCAAGATTTGATCTTTTCATTCACTTGAAGTTTTCTGTTTGTTTGCTAAATGCCCCTGGACTTTGCTTTTCAAGGCTCTTTTCCTTCTCTTTCATTGTCACTGCCACAGCAACATGTGAGTCTGAGAAGTTACACGCAGGGAAAGCTGAGTTTGCACTGAGAAGGTGACTAGAATCCCTTGCGGACCCCACCAGAGCCAGTAGATCTGAAGACAGGTGCTCTCCATCCACGGAGCCACAAGCATGAGTGAACCTTCCAGTGCCTGTGCGCCTTCCAGAGCTCTCGTCACTGTCAGTCAAGCTCTTCCCCACAAAACAGTAGCGGAGGAAGCTCAAGAAGTATTGCTTTTTAATTTCAGCACTGCCACAGTCACTGACGTCCTCGCTAATCCTCTTGCGGCAGCAGGCTGCTAATCAAAAACTCTTTGCTCGCCACTTTGGCATCATTCTGGGAAGCCAACCGAGCGCAGAGATGCTCAATTCCTCCCCCTCCGCACACCTTCCATTGTCTTCAGGACTGACAGCTCTGATGTGGAGCAGTGATAAAAGCCAGCTGATGCTGTCAGGGCCTCCTTCAATTGCACCGCAGGGAAAAAGGCGACTGGCTCTGACTCATCCTAGCCGCCTGGAGCTCAAGATACCTTGCACGTGTGCTGTCTCCTGGTGCAGCTCATCACAGAGCCATCCACCTTTGGTGGGTTCTCGATATGCCCTGTGAGGCAGGAGTTGACCGTAGGCCTTTGAAAGGGCTACAAGTTGTGACCAACAGTAATCCTTTGAAATACTAGAAATACCCACAGGGGAAAAAAAAAACAAAAACCAAAAGGCTTCTTTGCAGACCTCTGCCAAAGTCTTTGGTGTGTATATGGGAGAATAAAGCTACTTGGTTGGATGGTCCTCTTCTTGACTGGTGTTCAGGGATGTTTAGCAAAGGATTTGTGTGACTCCTGAGTGATTATCTGTGACAGCAGCACCTCTCCATGATCACGTGCCCATCCTTATGAAATCTGCTGAGCCAGGGTTGAATTTCTGGGAGGATCCAAAGCGCAGGGGGTCCAGACTTGAAAGGCAGCAAGACTGCTAAGCCAAGATGGGAAGGACATTCAAAGAGGGGAAGCTGGACTGTGATGTGAACTTCTGGGTGACCTTGAGGAAATTGGCTCAATGCTGCCCATCCTGGCCAGGTCAGCAGCTGAATTTTCCATTATTGAACATAGAAACTCAGGGGTCATTTCTGTTTCATTTTTCACTTCTTCCAAAACGTGACATTGAATGAGAGGCATTAGGAGTTCCTCCTATAAATAAGCTCACCCCTGTCAAAGCTGGTTAAGTCATATCCAGTGTCAAGCCCATGAACAAGGTGCCTCTCAGATGCACTGTCTGGAGGGTGCAGAGGGGTGTACAGGGAAGTTTGACAGCTCCCTGATGGATTAGTTGGCACTGGGACACACCAGCCTTTTTCAAGGCAACAAACACAGTCTTCCTCAGCTCCCATCTGGAGGATTTGGGGAGTGGCAATGTAGCCAAGGACCACTGCTATATGTTGTAGCAGAAGCGAAGTCTCCTGCTGTCTTGAGAGAGGCGGCTGCTAAGGCACAGAATCATAGAATCATTTAGGGTGGAAAAGACCTTTAAGATCATCAAGTTCTACATAAGTGTGCAGGTGCTGGGACCTCCATGGCTGCCATCACAGCAGGAGTTAAATGCTCTGATTTCATCTATTCCTTCAAGGTCTTTCCCCAGTTCCACCCCAGAGGTCTGGGATGGCCTGAAAACCCTGCACTTTCAGCTGACTCAGTTTCCCCTGGAGGGAGCTGGAGTTTCCACTTCCTTCAGAGCTGCCCAGTTCTTCTTTAGCTCCACAGAAGCAGCGATTTCAGCAACATCTATTACAAAGCAGCTTTGCCATACTGGAAGTCAGCTGGGGCATGGCAGTGAAGCCAGAGACACAAAGCAAAGCATCTTTGAAACAAGAGAGTGTAAGTGTCTCCCTGTGCCAGCTGCAGAGACATCTGGATGGAACTGGCTTGGCAGAACTGCAGGGGTCACCTGGGTACTGCATCTCGGGTGACTTCATAGCACAGCACCTCGGGGTAGCGGGAGCTGGAGGAGGGACCCCGAGGCCCTTTTCACTTTCCTACTCACCCCTGGGAGCTTTTTCCCACCTCTTCACCAAACTTTGCATCACTCTGAGACTGGGGGCTGCAAGGAAACCTGTTCTGCTGAAGTGATGCGAGTGAATGTGCCTTTAAAAAACAAACAGACAAACAAAAACCACAAGCAAAAAACCAAACCAAACAAAAACAAAAACCCCAAAACAAATAAAGAAGGACTTCTTTTTAAAAAAGAAATAGATCATTTCTCTGTTCTGATTTCCCCACAGATCCACAAGCAGTTGCATCAGTACAGCTGAGGGGGTGGAAAACTGAAGTGGGGGCAGACAGGAACAGAAACTTTCTAAGTCAGCTCTGGCACTGAACGTTTTCTGTAACTATATGGAGACCTCGAGCCGCTTGTCCCTTCCACACTTTTAGAACTGTCTGCTTCTTGCGTGCAGAGCCACAGCCAGCAGAGCAGGGAGGAGAGATGATTTGTTTGAAAGTGAACTGAGAGAAGCTTAGCAGGGGAGGAATCGCTACTTGTTCTGAGATAGGCTAATTATATTCTGTGTCCTTGGAAGCCAACACTTTTCTACTCTGCTTGCATAATAGAGATCCTATAGCTTTTTACAGAAGTACAAGGGTTTCCCTCCCATCACTGCCGTACACAGCAGCCTGTCCCTCTGCCAGCCTCCACCCCAGAAGCATCTGGATGTCAGTCCTGCATTCCCTGGAGGGCTGCTGAAGCACTTTGGATTCCGCGGAGATGGAAACCTTTCTAGAAACGCAGGGTAGAGTTACTTTAATTCCTTGCTGTTTGGGATCAGACTGAAGCCTGCTGCTTAATGGGGGATAAGTGGATGTAATGCAGTCAGTCAATAACTTTACAGACACACGCAGAGCCCTTTGGATTACTGATTTCCAAAAGACAGAGTCTCCCTCACGAACCCTGCACCACACTGACTCAGCCCTGAGCCTTTTGACTTTGTTTTTCCTTCTTTACAAAGTGACTTGTACTTTTAATTCTTTTCCCCCTTCCCTTACTCATTTTTTTTTCCCCACTTACTCATTTTTTTCCCCCATAAAAGTTTTCAGCTTGTCAAACAACTCTCCCTCTCACTCTCTCTTTTCTCTTTGCTTTTTGCAGTGGGAGGAAAGATAATAATAAAAAGAGCAGTTTTCAAATAAAAAGCCCCACGTGTTACCTGGGAACTGTCTCTCAGCATCCAAATACCTGCTGGGGCAGAGATCGCTGAGCTCCTGCTGTTGTTTTGTACCTGCCAGACACTGTTTGTGTTTTGTCACTAAATGCTCCTGTCAGGTCTGTCACTTGGTACAAGCAGGACTGACTGGGCCTTTGTAAACTAGGATTTCCCTTTACACCTCCCTGCTAAGCGTTCCTCACTTCTTCCCTTCCTCCTGACAGGGAAATTGCTGCTTCAGCTGCTGCCTGGTAGTTCCCAGGCTGGAGGAACAGGTTTGTGAGTGTTTGTGCTCCTTGCCTCATTACTCCAAAATGCTCCTCGTCTTGGGTAGCTTTTGGTTCTGCTTGACATCTCAGCAGGCAGGGAACGGTGAGATGAAGGAGTTGGTGAGCCTGTCTTCCTCTCTCTGTCAGTCCTCAGTCCCTGCTCAGCATCAAGCTGAGCCCTTCAGAAGTTCGGCACTCTCCACAGCCCCTTGGCACATCAAAGTTTTGGCCACCTTTTTTTATGGCTTTACCAAATTGCTCCTAGAAGGAGAAACTTGCAGGAGAAGGAGCTCCAGACGGAGGTATTTCTGTAAGACCAAATGGCTCCCTTAGTCCCACCAGATGGGGAGATGCAGGAGATGATGGCCCACACTGCCACACTTATCCCAGCCCTCTAGAAAGAGATTTAGACATGACCTCAAAAGCTTCCAGGTAGAAGGGCCATGGCATTTTCCCTCCCTGCTCTTTCCCAGAGCCCTGACTTAACAACCACAGCCTGTCCTTTCCACTTCACCAGTGATGGGGGTCAGAGGAATTCAGTGACCTTGACTTATGGTCCTCACACCCTCAGTCTCCCACACGCTGAGGGTCTGGCTTGGGTCACTGCAAAGGTAAGAGCTGGAAGCAACCTTTGGGAGCTACAGCAGAAAAAGCTCTTTTCATACACCCTGCTGGGGTTTGTTGACTGTAAGAAACCTCTCTCTTGGCTGCTGGGACTGTGCTGTGGGGCTGGGAATGAACATTGCTCATCCTGCTCATCCGTTCCTTACAGGAGTTTTGGGAATCTTTGTAAATAAGCCAAGAACATGAGAAATAGAAATTCCTCCCGTTCCAGGCCCTGCCTGACACTGCACAGATCCTGTGTTCTTGGCTTCTTTCTCCCTCTCAAGGCCCCAGAGAAGTTCTTTTGACAACACACCACCCTGCTGGGCCTCTTCCACCAGTTAGCAGTTACCCATTAACAGGCCATGAATAATTCCACCAATTAGCCCATCTCTTGAGGCTCTCCTTCCCCAGGTGCTAGCAATGCCACTTTAGCACCAACAAGAAAGGAGCACTCAGGAGCTGTATATATATATATGTAAGTGCTTCAGAACCTCTTTGTTCTTGCTAACTATGGTGCTTCTGGCTTCAGCTAGTCCCCAGTGATCTCAGCCTCTGTCTGTGTTCTTCTTATTGCTATGAGCCCTCCATTCTGGGCTGTGCTGGCAGAGGGGAATCGGACCTTTCTGGCATCATTTTTCTTGCCTTCTTTTTTTTGTTGTTGTTGTTAGAGGGAGTGTGTAAGGCAGGTTTTGAAACAGCCCATGGTATCCTGTGACCTCCTCAGGCATGATGGATCCAGGATGGTAAGAAATAAACTCTATATGTTGGCAGTGGAGGCTTGTTCAATAAAATAAATGTTTTCAAAGGAAAAGGAAAGCAGCAAGAACTCATAGAAGAAAGGATGTTTTCAGCCCTTGAAGGGGAATCTGGAGAAAGAGAGATCCTCTTTAAAGTGTAAAATGGTGTCAGGAGGAACATAATATTGTTACTCCTTTGATGAGAGGAGTTAGCTGAAAAGAGGAGGGTTTGCAGGTTATCCCAGGTAGGAGGAGAAAGTGGCAATGGAGTGGCGATTTCTTTGAAGGGCTCTGGTCCTGCAAAGAAAGGACACGCTCCTGCTCGCTTGTACCCAACAAGAATCCGAAGCAGGGGATGTGGCCACACTCGCAGCTCTGCCCCACTTTGTCAGGGCTCAGCACAGATGTCTCTGGCCCCCTCTCTTCTCTGGGCTGTGCTCTCAGAGCCCTGCCAAGATGAGCCTGGAATTTTCTTGCTGCTTTTCTCCCTTTTCCATGATTTTCCCCAAGGCATACATGCTGCTTTGCATTGAAGACTGTCACCTAGCAAATTCTCTCAGCCTGGGTGCATCCACGTGTTTTGGTTTGGCATTGTTTGAGGTGCAGGTTGCTGCTGGTTTGTTATCTTCTATCAATGCCTGTTCTCATGCTAAAGGTGAGCCACGGGGACAGGATCCGAGGCACGGGAGGAGGAGAGAAGGTAAGTGGATCAGCCAGGACAGCTCTGCGTGTCTAGGAGCTCTTTAGATCTGTGATGGTCTTGTAAGGGAAGTGATGGAAGACTGGAAATTGGGCACACCCGAACCTAGCCCAAGGTGGAGGACAGAGAAGGGGGCAAGATGTGATATTCCCTGGCATCTGCTTCAGTTTTCAGCTCCTGGTACAAGCAGAGTAGCACCCAGCTGGCACAAGTGGAGCTGTACCTGCTTCCATCAGCCGGGTAGGGGTGTGTGTGTGTGATTTTATGCTACACTTTTAGTGCCCAGATACCTTTTGAAAGCTTCTCCACCTTGGCTCTTTTCATGAGGCTGCAGAGGAGGGTGACCAGCTATTTCCTAGTTCACTGAGGGGAATGCTAAACAGGGACCCGAGAAACTACATACTCAAATCCCGTGGGTAAGCTGCGGGTGCTGCGCTGAGCTCAGTAACACAGCTCGGCGGTACATGTGGTTCTGTGCAGGTGACACGAAGAAAAAGGACAGTGGCTGTAAATTAATTACTGTTAACGAGGCCACCTTCCTGCAGAGCACAGCGATTTCTGCAGAGGGCACAAGGCTTGGGTTCGGTGGGTGCCAGCCTGTAAAGATGCCTTCTGGCATCTCTGCACTGTCCGTGAGTCCATATGTTCCCAGTGGGAGCCACGGAGCCATCAGGCAGCACCGGATGGAAGCATTTTTTGAGTCACGGGTCAGAGGCTGCACAGAGAAGTCTATCGTTCCCAGTCACTTCTTTAATTGACACAGTGAAAGAAGCCACATCTTCCTGCCTGATTCTGACCAGGTCTGTAATTGAATTCAGCTCAGCATCTCTGCTTCAGCCCCCCAAGGGCCTGTCAATTAACGATGGATTTTTTCCTCGCCTTGGGAATTTCTCCTTGCTCCCATTCTTTTTATGTAATGGGATCCAGGGAGAAAACCGGTAGTAGTAAATCTCCCACCCCTCATTTCCTACCTTTCCCAAAGGTGCCTCATGAAGAAAAGTGCTTGGGCATTGAAAGGGAGACAAGTGAGCTTCAGGGATTGAAAACGTGTGCAGCTTTCTTGTCTTTTGTTCATTCATTCATCCTTTCTCTTGCTCCTCTCAGGGCTTTTGTTTCTCCTTGTGAGAACTGCTTGCGCACACTTCACTCGGGAGCTAATGAGACTGTTTTAGAAACTGCAAAGCTGAATTGGATCCTTCTTTCCTCCCCCCCCCGACCCCCCTCAGAATGCAGTGTCTGTTTAACCTTTTTCCCTTGGCACCTGTCTCTCCTGGCAAACTATTTGCAACTCCTGTGGTTGCAAAGAAATCCCAGTGCTGACTGGGTTTAAAATGGGGGTTGCTGGGGACACAAGCAGGAGTATGTGATACGCTCTAGGGTACAATTTCAGGCTGGCTGCAGGGGCCAGTTGCTCCGTGGATCTGGCTTAGCCCGGTCTCTCCAAGCCCTGCCAAGATGTAGAGGTTTTTTCATTGCTCCTTGAAAGGGATATGTGATTTGCATGTCAAAGAGTAAGATGGGAGAGGGGTTGGCAGTTCTCCACCCTCTTTATCCTCTTCTAGTCTCTCTCCCCCTCCCCACAGCCCCCCATTTGGTATTTCTATGCCACTAACAAGTTATTGTCACCTTAAAGCATCCACACATCATGAGCGAGATCTTGGGGTTTCTTAAACTCTTGGATCCTGTTGAACATCCTTGTTCAACTTTGCCCTTACTGCTGCGTGCGGGGAGCTTCCCACGCAGACCGAAGTTCGGTCCCCAGCCCACCGGTTCTCCCCCACAAGCGGTGACGTAAGAGGCTCCGCACGCAGGAGGCAGTGAGGGGAGGGTGTTGGGGAGAACACGTCTCTCTGCACATTCACCAGTCACTGCTTCAGAGACAAATGGATTGGGTTTGGTGGTTAACCAGGTGAGAGCGTGGTGTCTCCAGTCCCTGCTTTTAGAGAAAGCCCACTAACCCTGCTCCTTGTCCTGGCCAGCTACAGCTGGTGGGGGTGGAGGGGGCAATTCCTCCCTGACCTTCTCCTTGGTGGTCCCTTTTCCTGTCTGCACATGTGAGAAGGGATGAAGTTGTCCAGGTTTTGTAGAAGATCTGGGCCTTATGTGATGCTTGCCTGAAGGACTAAAAGGCAGAGGGCTTTTTCCCCCTCCTTCCTTCCCTCTGCTCTTTGATTCTTTCCCATTTTCCAGGAGTTTTTCTGTGTTGTTGTTGGGTTGTTTTGTTTTTTCACATGTGGCTGCCAGGTCTATTCTCTACTTCTCCATAGAATCATAGAAGGGTAGGGGTTGGAAGGGACCTCTGGAGATCATAGAGTCCATACCCCCTGCCAGAGCAGGAACAGCCAGGGCAGGCCACACAGAAACAGATCCAGGTGGGTCTTGAAATCTCCAGAGAAGGAGACTCCACAACCTCTCTGGGCAGCCTGATCCAGGCTCTGTCACTCTCACGGTGAAGAAGTTTTTCCTCATGATGAGGTGGTTCTTCCTGTGTTTCACCTTGCTACCATCACCTCTTGTCCTATCACAGGGCACAACTGGATCCACATTCACTGCCCAGATGTCCTGGAGCAGGAGAGCCAGGAAGATGATCATAGGCAGCTGGGATAAGTGTATGAACCTCAGGAGGTTGCTTTCAACCACTTGCTCCTGAGACCGCTAAGACAGTACCTTTACATGATGCTGAGGCTGGGTACACCAAGAACTCAAAGGACAATGTAGCCCTGCAGTGTCCCAGAGATACCAGCAACTGCCATGACTGGTGAGAGCAATAACCTTCTCTTCATGTGCTGAGACCCTCTTTTAGCTGGCAGAAACAGTCCTGGAGGCAGGGACAGTCATACCAACATGTGCTTGTATCCTGCCTCCACCAGCTGTGAGGAGGAGGAGATCCTTGTTGTTAGGTTGTGCTGAGACATCAATGGGATCATTGGCTTAGGGAGATTTAAGCATTTGTTTTCTATTCACAGTGTCTTACTTCCTCAGGCCTGGCAGAGAGTGGGGAAGAGTCATCTGCAAGTCCTGAGTTCAGATGGGTGGGAGCAGGGCTGTTGCCCTGCCTGTGTTCAGGCTTGTTCTCACGCCTCACTTCCTTTGTGGACAGAAAAGAGTTATCAGGAGCCTGCACCTGCTTCCAGCTGAGGAGAGGAAACACTTCTGGAGGGAGCAGAGGATGGCAGTGGTGTCTCGGGAGTCCAGGAAAGATCAGGGCTCTGTTAGGCTCAGCATGGTAGAGACTGATATTGCAAGCCTTGTGGTCAGGGTGGTTGGAAAAAAAATCATCGCTGTCAGCAGGAAAGAACTCAGAATTAAAGTCATCACCCTGATGATTTGTAGAACTGAGCCACTGGTCTAAGCGTGAGCTGCCCCAGGCCACAGAGGACATGTTCCTCAGCCTATGGGTCAGTAAGGGCTGTAGAGTGCCTCCTTGTGCTACCTTCTGTTTAGCTGCTCACCAGTGAGGAGCACCTCAGCTGTCCCCCTTGCCCTCTCAGCTGCTTTTGGGCTCAGCTGGGGCTCTTGGCTCCATCCCACAGCAGTGCTTTAGTCCTTGGGATGCTCAATTCTATCCTGTCTGTGTCCCAAAAGCCCTGGAGACCCGAAGGAGAGGTCCAAAGAGCTAAACTGCATGGTCTGAGGGAAGGGAGGGAAAATACATCTGAGTACCATGATGGGGTGATCATGTCAGTGTGATGCATTAATGGCGAAATTGAGTTAAAGGACTTCATCAGGGATGTAAAGTGAGTTGGCGGCAGGCTGGAAGTCTCCTGATGGGTGCTGTCTCCTGGGTTTTTGTGAAGCCAGGCTGTGCTGTTTTGAAGCAGTACATTAACTTGGCACTAAGAGGCTTCCTAGGGGTGGGTGGGGAGGAAGAAGCCAGGAGATGGAGAGAAGCACTAGCGAGCAATGCTGAGAAATGTTCCCCTCACAGAGGTTCGTGCTGGATCTGAACTCCCCTGTGACTTTGGGCATAATCAAGGGCCTGGACACTCCAGCACAATGAGGTGCTGACTCAGCTCTGGACACAACTCCAGTCTTTCCCTAGCACCAGTGTGTCCTTGAAGGCACCTTCCTACATGAGAAGTTGGGCAACAGCACAATCAGGTCCCCGTTGGCACAGGGCGCCCAGCAACTCTACTTACCTTTGTGTAATAAGGTTAAATCACTGCCTCAGTGGAGCCCTCAAATTAAGTCACCACCTTGCTGGATCAATACTATTTTCCATGATGCACTTGTGACACTAAGTCTGGGCGATGGATTGATGCTGGGAGGCTGAAGTGCTGCAGGGCAGCTCCACTTAGACCCAGCACTGGGCAGCATTTGTTATCAGAGGGGGAAAAATAGCAACTTTCCATGGAGAGCAGCAGCTGATGGCAGAGGCAGGAGATATTGTGGAGTGGGCAGCACGCATGTCTCCTGACACCTCATGGGGCTTGTTTCTAGATCCTGTTCTGGACTTCCAGGGCCATTGCAGAGGGAAGGTCCTTGTCTGCGAGGAGCCTGTGGCCGGAGTGATCTCCTCCAGGTGTCTGCACTGGGAGCTTGGGCTGAAATGAGCTGTGTTGTGGACCAGAGACCACCCACCTTGTCCCAGCCACCGACTCCAGATGCCAGGGCTAAGGTCACCACTGCATCTCTCGCCCCCTCATGCCTTTCCTGCTGCTTTGCTCCCAGGACCACTAAGCCCATGATTCCCCCAGTGCTGGGTGCTTGTTCAGCTGGCCGGGAGGAGCAGGCAGAGCAGCTGGGTGGGTGGTGCAGAGCAGGGGCTACAACCCCCTTCCTGCTGCTGCTGCAGCTGATCCACACACCTCTGGGTGCTGGGGAGGGGAGTGGCACCAGTCTGCTGGGTGGACTGGGTGGGTTTAACCCTTCCACAACAAGCCTGGCTCTGTTGAATGTCTCTGTGCAAAATCAGACCCTTCTGCAGTGCGAGCACTTCCCAGCCTCCCCATTGGGAGCAAGAGGAATTCAGAGGAGCAATCATGGCCCCAATACCATTCCTAACCCCCCCAGACCCAAACACCTCCCATCCTCAGGGTGTCCACATCGCTGCCAAGCCAGAACTCTTGGCTACTGGATGTATTTTTTTTCTAAAATTGTAATAGCACAATTTGACACATGTAGCATCAAAAAAAAAAAAAAGGGGGGG
>JAAGNO010000819.1:0-25349 GCA_033439905.1 Ceryle rudis
GAGGGGGCTCGACCAGCCGCTGGACCAGCTTCCCCCCGTGAAAGACAGCCCCGTCGTCTGTGCTGAGGGCCTGGACCCTGAAGCCCAAGGGGCTGCGGGCATTGCAGTAGAGGACATTGGAGCCGTCCTCCTCATCCACCGAGACCAGCTGGCACTCGCCAGTCTGCAGGTTGGGGATGAACTCCCCAAAGCGCCAGCCCTGGCCGTGGTCATCACTGTAGAAAACAAAGGAATGAGGGGTGGTCTTGCAGAGCTGTCCGAAGCATTCCTTGCAGTCAATGTGGTAGCTGTAGGCGGGCACCAGCAACCGGCCAGACCGCAGCTGGATCCCATGCCCAGGGCCCAGTGCAAATGTTGCCCAGTCTGGGGAGCAGAGATGAGGGTGAAGAGTGGCCTCCATGGAGCCCCTGCCATGCCCAACATGGAAGGGTCTCCAAGGCATCCCCCCCAAGCCTAGCCAGACAAGGTGCCAATTGCTGTCTGGGTGTCCCCACACATGGTCCTTCTCTCCCACCATGAGAGCAATAGAGATACTCCCTCCATCCCCTCTCCCCTCTGCTTGAGGTCCTCTTCTACGCCATCTCTTTGCTGCTTGTGGGCTTCCTACCCTGACTCCACCTCCAGCCACACCATGGGTGGCTCCAGGAAGCCAAAACCCATGGTCACCCTCTTGCTACCTGTCATTCCCCCCTCATTGCCCCTCTCTGATGGGCTACCTTTGATGGCCCTGCCAATGACCTGTTGTGTCAGGTCCACGGCTGTGCTCCAGCTCTGGCCCTGGTCAGTGCTGGTGACACAGCAGAGGCGGGTGACATTTTGGCCGGTGACGATCTGATAGGCTTCTGGCGTCCTGCCCAGCACCGTGATGAAGAAAAGGAAGAGGGTACCAGTGAACTCATCGTAGAGTGGGCAGGGGTTCATCGACCGGTGATGCTGCATTGTTGCTGTCTCCAGCACACGCATGTCTTCCCACTGCCCAAGGAGGAGGAGAGGGTTGAGGACCACTCCCCATCAACTGACCCAGCCTCCCCACCCCATGCAGGTGCCTCCAGGAGCTTGGCTATGCTATGCAGAAGCCATGTAGGATAATCACCCAGCTGTCCCTGTGCCTCCCAGACCAGCATGTGTCCCCCAACCCCAGGTGCATCCCCTATCTCACCTCCACATAGCTCCTGTAGATGGTGCCACGTCGAAGCACCAGCAGGTTGGCGTGGGCATCGTCGGCACTCAGCCGCTCCTCTGCAAAAGCCAGCAGCTTGGCCACGCAGGGCAGGTAGAGCAGAGCAGGCACACGGTACGTGACACCGTTGGACTCCTTCTCAAAGAGCACAGTCCGGGCGGGGAAGTGCCGGGATCCCATGGCGTTTGTGGCAGCAAGACACAGCCCCACCCTGGTGGATTGATGGAGTGAGGACAACTGGCTGCGGGCCATGACTGGGGGTGCATGCTGGGAGCTGGGTTGTTCTTAAAAGGGTCTGGGTTGGTGGTCTTGGGGAACCATGCAGGGGCACAGGCTGCATGGCAGATGACTACGAGCAGGGTTGGGGTTGAAAAGGGATGAATATGCACTCCTGCAGTGCCAAGTCACTGCTGCTCAAAGATCAGATAGGATTTTGGGTAACACTGAAGAGAATGACCTGGGCTACCCTGAAATAAAATTAAATAATTAAATTGATCCACAAGATGCTCTTCTAAAGGGGCTTCTGGAAAACTGAGGGCAGTCAGCAAAGGGGAGGCTGAGACCTGTGGATCCCCACTATCACTGTCACAGAATCGTAGAATTCTTCCGGTTAGAAAAGACCATCAAGTCCAGCTGTTAACCCAGCACTGTCAGGTAACCACTGAACGATATCCCTCAGCACATCTACACATCTTTCAAATACCTCCAGGGATGGTGACTCAACCACTTTCCTGAGCAGCCCGTTCCAGGCTTTAGAACCTTTTCGGTGAAGAAATTTTCATAGAATCATAGAATTTTACCTAATATCCAACCTAAACCTCCCCTGGTGCAACTTGAGGCCATTTCCTCTTGTCCTGTCACTTGTTACCTGGGAGAACAGATCAACCCCTCACCTTGTTACAACCTCCTTTCACTTAGTTGTTGAGAGTGAGAAGGTCTCCCCTGAGCCTCCTTTTCTCCAGGCTGAATAACCCCAGCTCCCTCAGTTGCTCCTCATAAGATTTGTGTTCTAGACCCCTCACCAGCTTCACTGGAGTGTGTCCAAAGAAGGGCAACAAAGCTGGTGAACGGTCTAGAGAATAAGGTTAAAAGGGTGTTGAGGGAGCAGAGCCCATCTCTGCATGGCCAAGACCCCAGGACCAGCCCAAGCTCCTTGCAACAGGGTCAGGGAGTATTTTGTCCTGCGCTTCTGGTGCCTCCAGTACAGCAGACCCATCCAGCTCCTCCTTTCCCCCTCCCCTGCAGGGGAAACCTGGCGTGCAGGACACGAACCACACGGGCCCTGGCCAGGCTGTGCCTGCAGCAGCCCGGTGAGACCACTGCCTGAGAGCCCTTCCTCTGGGGACAGCAGGAAGTGCTGCTTCCATCAGCTGTCCCCAGGTTAGGTGTCCCAGGTTACCACTGCAGAAGTTGATGTGCATCCCACGCCAGGACGCAACCAGAGTAGCTGAGGGCAACTTTCACCTGTGTTTTAATTAGGAGCTCTTGCTGATCACCCTATGGAGAAAGCAAAGGCACTCACCAGGTCCTGCTCAGCTGGGGGTGTTCCCTCTGTCCCTCGCTCCCACCACGGGGTAACACCAGCTCCTGCAGCCACCAGCTTTCTGCAGAATCCGTCGCCTCGCTGCTTCACTGCCACCCTCCCCTTGTAGGGTCCCCCCACCAATGGTCACGGGGCTCCCACAGCATGGGGGCCAGGAAAAAGCCCTGAGTCAGCAGTGGCAGTCACTCGTGCAGCACCGGACAGCACAAAGGCACCATTATGAGCCTGGGCAGAGCCAGGACGAAAACGGAGCTTTGGGGCGGGGGGAGGTGGTTGTATTTCGTGCCGCGGTTTCCCTCCTCCCACCTGCTGGAAAAGGCCAGACCTTCCTGCCCAGGTTCTGCAACCATTCACCATGGTCCATCCCAGCTGTGAGCTCAATAGCCTGTGGTCTGGAGGGTCCCAGCCTTCCCAGGACTCTCACCCCCACACAGATCAGCTGTTAAGGAATTATTTTTATACTTACACTCCAGCCCCTTAGCTGAAAGGGCGTGACAAAACTCATGCAGCAAGTCACGGATCAGAAGCTCCAAGGTGAAAGCTCAGGCTCAGGCTGCAGAATTGGCTGGGAAAGGCCCCCAGGGACTGCAGAGGCTGAACAGGTGTGGCTGCCGTCTCCTCCCCCCGGCTAGTGACAAATGCCTCCTAAACCTGGTTAATTTTAGCTAGAGTTGCTGGAGCAGAAAATCATGAAGGTGCTGTTAATCTTCTATTGCTCCTGTTGTACAACACATGGGCTGCAGAGGGGCACAGGCTGCATTGCAGGAGGTTAACCCTTGCCTTGTCTGGCTTCCCTGGCTACCTGATGGGTTTAAAAGAAGCTGAGGAAGATCCCAGCTTTGCTTCTCACCCCACTCCCCTCTGAGAGCACCTCTCCTGCTTCCTGGGCTGAGATGCTGCCCAGCTAGCTTCACCCTCAAGGTGAAGCTACAAGCCAAGGAACCTGGGATCCATTATCCCAGTCATGCCATCCAGGTCCCTGCTGCCACTCTGACTGGTGCAAGTGGAAGGAGATACAGGCTAAGCTTTGAAATATTGCACCATTGGTGATGGTGGGTGCATTGAAAAACAGCAATGGGCAATCATTAACAAAAGCCGTTGGGCTTGGTGTTGCCATCCTTCTGACAAACCTTCCCAGCACCAGCAGGGTGCTGGCAAAGATGTCCCAGGCAGGTTTAATTACCTCTTTCAATAACGAGGTCATGCACTAAAGAAGCAGCAGCCATGCCTCACACCACCCTCTTCTAATCAGTGGTAGAGAGTATGACCAACACACCAAGGGGGAAGACCAATGAAGCCTCTGCTGATCAAGAGCTTCAGGGATGCTGAGCCCAAGGGACCATCTATGCACAAAGACTAGGGACCCGTGCCCTCGAGGGAGAGGGCTGAAACCACAAAACAGGCCCACCCAGGGGAGCCCCAAGCGGTCACAAATGGTGCAGAGGCCCCTGCACCTCATGACACACATGAGAGGGACACTGTATGTGCCAGCGGGGAAAGGCTGCGTGCCAATGTGCCCAGCTCAGGACTCCCGTCTGAAAAGTGGCCCCAGCACTGCAGGGTGGTTAGATGTTGTTGAGCATGGATGATGCTGAATGGCAGACCCCGTGTTGCATTCTCCTCCTCGTTTCCCTCCCCCTCCCCTTTTTTCCCTTAAATGACAAAAAAAAAAGGACTTGCTCTAGTGATCTGTGATCGGCCAGGATGTAATAATGGCTATTAAATAAAGCTGAATGCAAACACAATGAATAAACCCATGATTAAGAGGGAGAACGTCTAAGCCAGCTGGAAGGCTGCCCAGCCCTCAGCAGCAGTGGGCTGTTCCCTCTGCCTGGGAGCAGGCAGGAGGGACCTTTGACTCAAGGTCCCCAGAAAGGGGCCCACCACCAGCTCAGTGGCTTCAAACAAAGCACACACCCCCCCACCTTCCCTTCATGTGCAAGAGTCCTGTGGGCCAGTCATGTGCCAGAAATGGAGTAATGCAAAGCAGTGGGAAACCACAGTGGGTTGTTGTGTGACCTAGTTGGGAGCTGAGAGCTGCATCTTCTCCTGGAAACTGGTCCACTGCCAGGGCAAGCCTATCTGCTTCCTATTCTTGTGCGGGTGTTGAACAGAGTAAAGATAGGACATGTACTGGAGTTCTGGCATAACCATTTTCTGGCAGGTTCTCAGAGTCCTGTTGTGTAAGTCTTCTTTGAGGTTGTACCCAAGGATATTTGCAGCCCCTGACTGGAAAGGCAGGAGAGCTTTGTTCTTGATGTGATCCTTCCCCACTGCCTCGTGGTCTGAGAGACAGGTCTCCATGAGCTCTTTCTGTCTCATTCGCAGGTCATTCACCTCCTTCTCCAGTTCCTCAAGTCCTATGGTCTCCTCAATTCTACTCCAGAAGCTCTGATTGAAGTGCAGGTAGAGCTTCCAGTCCAGCGAGCACCACGTTTTTACCTGCTCCACACTCTCTGGAGTCAAGGTCTGGACAGTGTCCTGGCTTCTGGAATTGAGCTTAAAGTAAACCACATCATCCAGATCCCAGCACAAAGTATGCTTCAGGAGGATCATGGATTCATCAAAGTAATCTGCTATCAAGATCAGGTGGAAGTTCTGTTCAATCTCCTTCAAGACTGCCTGGATGTACTTTTTGTTGACCTCTGCATTGTTATCATAGCCAAAGTCAAACCACATGATATTCCTGGCATAGATGTTTTGCTTGTAATCCGCCGGATGGTAAAACTTCATGGGTGATGCCAGGTACTCGTTCACGTCCCTGGAAATCCTGAAGGCAGGCACATCGTCTTTGTAGTAGATATAGGAAGACTCCAGCAGAGGAATGGGATTCCTTAGGATGGAGAAGTAGAAGGTATTCACTGGCATCACCTTTTGCACCTATTTGCAGGGAAGAAGAAGACAGGCTGTTAGTCTGGGGGCACCGTTTGTTCAATCAGGTTTCTCAGCAGGTGTTGTGGCTCTTTCTTACCTCCGAGGGGTTAAACCGCAGGTGGTTGCACATGATATTGTAGTTTTGTCCTATGGATTGAAAATCCTCCACAAAGTGGGCCAGGAAGGTCTTTGGATAGCCCAGGTGGACAAGCTGGTCAGCTGGGAGTGCAACGGTGAGGTTGTACCTCTCCGCAAACCTGAACATGATGTTCAGGACAGTGCTGCTCGCTGTCTTGTGGGTCTTGAGGAACATGACATTAGTCTTGGCACGGCAAGGCACAGAAGGTACCAGTAACTCCTTGTGGCTCTTCAACATTCTGCAGGAAGGCAACAGATGGGAAAAACAGCTTCTCCAGTGCCATACCCCATCTCTGAGACCTGTCAAAGCTAAACCTGAGCAGGTTCTCCTTCTGATACTGCACCTGCAGCTGGTGCAAGGCACCAACCAAAACAAGCCCGATCCTTCAGGCACAGATATCAGATCATTTTATGTGTCTCCAGCTCCTCACTTACCAAAAGGCTTCAGTTCAATCCCCTTTCCCATAAGGCGGATTTTGCCCTGAAGAGCTGAACTTCAGCAAATTTGATTCTTTGCCTGCCCAGATGTGGATCTAGGACCTAACTTTTTTCCGCTGTTCTTCCATTGCCTAAACCTCATGAGACTTAAAGCAGGTGTCACAGGTCAAATCCTTGCTGCCCTGGGCAGACAAAGCCATACAATCTTGCTCCTGCTTTACTTACACGTAATTTTCATTCTTCATATGGAAGAATCCCGTGAGGAAGAGGAATCCCAGACAAAGGCCAAAAATGATGAAACATTTGATATGCCTGGAAAGAAAGAAGAGTTTCAGTGGATTTTTATCTGATAGTTCAAATGCAAATCACTAAACTTTGCATGTTGCCTTTGGGAATTTTTATCACCAGGAGCATAATTTCATGTTTCTGTGCTGCCAGCCACCTTCGGCTCTCCCAGTTGTGTCAGGAGGTCTGGTGTTAGAGGTAGGACAGTGAGAAGTTGCACTACCACTATCACTTGCCTTTGGCAAGACACAGTCTGCTTCAGGCAGAGCCTAAGCTCTTCTGACAGCCTCCTGCTCTGCAATGCTGCCTTTTATTTTGCTTTTCTTTCAGTTTTCTGGGTCTTTAGAGCTTATTCAATATTCAAACTTCTAGAAACTGAGCCCTTTGTAGAGGTATAAGGATTTCCTTGGTAAGAAATTTGAGTGTCTCCTGTAATCACATTACTCCAGAAGATGAGGATCTCAAAGAAACACTAAACTGATATTTTTTTTCAAGGTAACTGAGTTTTTCTAATACAGAAAAACAGTTAATAATGAACAGCACATGTAACAGCCTAACTGCAACCTGCTTTCAAAAAAGAGGACTCCTTCCCCACTGCAATAGCTCGCCTCTCAGCCCAGCTCTTTGTGCCCAGTCTCACCTAGGTCTCCCTTTCATCAGATCTTAGCCAGACTTTAAACTGCCTGAGCTCAGAGGCAGATCTTTGGACTAAGCAGCTAATCTACTCATGCTTTGCCTGGATAACGATGAGGGGTTAGTCTTTTCCAGCACTAATTAGGCAACCACCATGTATCATCATCAACGAATTCTAGCTGGGACGCGTACAGGATCTTTTGAAGGTTTGATGCCCGTGAAAAAGGAACTTTGCATCACCAAGCTTGATCTGACTTCTCTGGTCCTAAAAGCTTTATTAACTCAGGGTGAATTCCATGTTTTCAGACATCATTTTCGAAATGCAGCAGATCTGGCTTGGGCTTTTAAGTTGTTTTGAAAAGATACAGCCCCATTTACAATGTGGGATGGTCACACTCATGGTTGTCACTCTCCTAAGAGAGCAAAGAAGGCTCCAACCCTACCCAGTCTCAGGGTCGATAGGGGCATATGACTTGTTGCAGGCTGGACCTGGTGGTCCTTTTCTACTGTTCTTCTGGCCAAAGGATCCTCACACGTGGTCCTGTTGCACAAGATGGTGACTTTCATAGCCTCCAGACTGTACCACATGAAAGATACTGAACCTCTACTTCCAGTCAACCTTACAAATGTGCAGCCACCAGCTTTATCTGGCATGGTCTACAGCCTCCCAGTGACTGGCCGCAGTAAGACAAGCCACGCTATGACAGCCTGGATCTGGCAATGGAAAACTGGAGAGAGGACAGGAGCAAAATCCAACAGGACACGAAGAGCCGCACATAAAAATACAGTCATCATAGCCAGCTGCACTAGCAGTGACTGGGGAGCCACGGGCCAAATGCAAACACAGTGGAAGCATAGAGACAGGTGGCAATGTCGCAACACTGTAATGGCACTGCAGAAAAGCATTTGACTTTGTTCACCATGCAAACCTGCCTGAAACCACTTTTGCTTCAAGCTTTGCTTTGCACAAGAGTGATTTCCTTGTCCATTGGCACCTCAGGCAAAAGAGCCCTTCCCGAAGCCAGGGAAGACCCTCAGCAACAGCTGGTACCAACCTCTGGTATGAATTTGCAGTACAGCTTCTGCATGAAGAGTTTCAAGACATAGCTACAGGCAGTCTTTCATCAGTATTTCTTAATTTTTTGGTCCCAAGCCTGTTATGGGGATGGGGACAATCCCCTTTTCTTTGATCACTCTAGGTATGTAAGTGGAGATGAGACAGGAGAAGAAATACAGAGGGGCCCCCCAGGCAGTGAGCAGGCTTACATCAATTGCAGTCCCTATTTTCTTGGTCTTTCATTTGAACTGAAGCTGACAGTGGTGTGATGGTTTTCCAAAACATGGCACCTTGCCTGCCTGGATGTCTTCCCTAAACCAGCCTGGCACCATCCTTCTTCTGCACCTTTTCTGCAGAGTTTAATGTGTGCAATAATGGTCCACGCATTTGTTTGGATGATGCCCCCAAAATGGTAACTAAGGTTGGTATTTTGTGGGGCAAACAAATCAGCATACACCTAAACCAAGACAGATCAGGATGAAAATATGCTCCAGAAGGATTACAGTTTCTTTCTACTGCAGTAAGACAGGCTCTGTAGATCTCTACATCCCATGATATTTTAATAGTTTTTTACATTTATAAAAGATTGCACAGTGCCATCCTGGTTCCAAATCTTCAAACGTGTAGCACACTGAGCCCATCTCCAGTGTAACTGGATGCTCCCAGCAGACCCTTTTCATCTGGGTGTGCTTCAAAGGCTGTGAACAACGGTTGGCTTTTGCACCTGGAGACACAAGGAAGGATAACAATCCGGATTATCTAGGCATGCAAAGGCTCAAAGTGTTGCTGGTGCATAACAAGGGGCTGCTACTGCAGTGCCCAACATGCCCCGTGGGCAAGTTATGGGCACAAATGTGCCACCATTGAGCCCCAAGGGGCCACGCAGAGCTCACCCCACTCCTTGTGGCACCATCCTGAAAACATCAGCAACATGCAGCTGAGAGAGGTCCACATTGTTGCTGTGAGCAGTGGCTTATATCAGGCTTGCCAAAACCATGGCAGCTTCCTGGAATGGACAGTTTTAAGGAGCAAGAGTGATTGATGTCTTTGGCACGTGGGCCACAGAGATGCCAGTCCTCGTGCAGAAATGATGGGTTTCTTGTCCCGGGGGTGCCAAGCAAAGCTACCTTGGGGCATGGTGCTTGTTCCCCTGCCTGGGAATATAGAGATGGAAAAGTATCTGCCTTCTAGCACAGGGGGCAAGTGAGGACAGGAGGGGACTGCAGTCATCCTCACCCTGCTGCACCTCAGCCCAGCAAATGCAAGTGGTAGAGGTATTCGGGGAAGAGACAAGAGCTGGGATCAAGGTGATATCCAGGAAGGAGCGCATATGCCTCCAGAGGAGTGCATCTCTCTGCAGACTGGGTGCAGATGAAAGAAGAAAGTTGTAGGTACACAGGGTACTGGTCAGTGTGCTTGTGCAGCTGAGTACTGTGTCTGATCACTGCAGGGGGTTTTGTCCCCATCACCCCCTAGGGCTTGGCCACCCACAACTGCACTCGCAGGGGCTGTCACTGGCTTTAGCATGTCCTGTGAAACTGCACATGGGGTTTCACCACCTATTCCGCACTCACCACCCTGGCACACCACTTTGAGAGCCAGCACCACTTCTAAAGACTGCCACCACTCTTAAAGACTGTTCCCTTTGTGTCACACACACCCCACACACACACTTTGTCACAAGACTGCAAGTCTCTGACCAAGCCACTGTAAATCTGTGTGTGTTAGATCAACAAACAACATATTTATCTTTGGCTAAAATATCCCCCATCCTCTAATCCCTTCAAGAAAGATGAGTCCCACTCATCTGAGAGCTGTTTTACTGTTGACTGTCTCACATGCACAGGCTGCAGGTGAATGGAGCAAGTACCTGGTGCTACAGAAGACAGAGCCGATCTTTTATATGAAGAGTTACAGCCATAAAAGCAGAGGGTTTTTGTAATCACCCGGCATATCAACGGGAGCAAGGAGGGCATGATGCACAGGATCATGGCTGTAGCCATTTCTTCCTTCCACATGCGACTGTGCAGAAGCATTTCATGTGGGGTGCACAAAGCCTGACATAGCCAAGAATTGCAGGGTACAATCAAAGCCACTGTCTACTTTTTTGCCCGATGAATAGTCTTTTGCAAAGCAAAGTTCAAGAGCGAAAGCCATAATTCAAACTTTGCACAGAAGTTACCTAAGCACGTAAGACATGCAAGCAGCCTCGGAGCCCTTTGAAGAAGCACTTGGGAGCCGACTGCTAAGACACAAAATTCTTCTGAGAAGCCAAAAAATTTGTGGAGCTGTCAGCAGGGCTGGTGCGGGAGGTTCAACTCGCCTTTCCAACTTGTGCTGTGCCATCTCCTAGTCGTGAAGAAAACGCACAAAACTGCCTCTCAGGCTGCACTTCAAGGTGCTGCTACAGATGCTTTAAGGCTTAGGACAACCTGCTTGTTCATTTGGCTTAACCTGAAAATAACAGAACCCTGTGTTGACCTAACAAGGTTCTTTCAAATTAAAAGTCCTGGAATACAGTAAAGAAACATTCACAGCAAAATTAATCTCTACCCTGGAGCAAACTGTAACTAACTCTATAGGTTATAAAAAACTTAACAGGGATTACCTGAACCAAACCTTTCTACAAACTACATTTTAGGTCTGCACCCAAAGTGTTCACCTCCCTCTCCCCTTACCTGGAAGTGCACCCAGGGCTTTTCATGCTGCGAGGTAGACAGTATCTCCTTTGCAAATCGACTCCAATATGCCTTTCGTTGACTCCAATGCTCCTTTCCTCTACACACCTCTATTTCTAGCATCCCGTTGCTGCTATAAATGGCTGGGATAGGTGAGGACAAAAGGAGTGGCTAGGCGTTCCCAAGGGTGGGTGGAAGTTAATTAACAAGCCACGAAAAGCTCTGTTAGGACATGGCATTAACACAGATAGAAAGAGCTGCCCTGGGAGACTAGGTTTGCAACAGTTTTTCAGGGATGAAAAGGTTTAGCAGGGACCCCTTAGTGGAGACCCTCTTCTCTGCTGGCTGCAGGGGGGCAGCATGGGGGGGGCTCATGGCAGGATCCAGACAGTGTGGCAGTGGCTGGAGGAGGGCATCATAGGCCCCTTTGTCACCCTGCACAGGGTCATGTTGCTTGTTCAGTGCCCATTCCCTGCCCACCTCCATTTTTCTTGGTGCTGGGGGCACTGCCTGCCATGCCTTTCCTCCACTTCTTGCTCAGTAGTTTAGGACTGTTGATTGTCTACCAGTAACATCTGATAACAGCAAATCAAAGACAACAGCAAAACAGGAACGGTGTTCACCTAGTGGAAATTCTTAAAACGTTTAAGACTTCAAACTCTTTCCAGTAAAGATGCAGTAATTGTACTTACAGGTTAAGATCTTCGAGGCTTTGCTGTATCTTGGCTTTGGGAGTGAGAGCTCCTCCCCCTAAATGGCCGTTATTTTATGGTTTGTCAACAAAGTGACTTTCTGGTGTTGTTAACAACTATTACAACTTGCATTACACAAGAATTTGAGATTCCACCAAGGCTTCAGTATGCCAGCACTTCAGAAACTGAGTTTGATGGTTGCAAAGTGCCCTGGGAGAGCAGGATTTATTCTGCAAGTCTGGAGGTGAGGTAATCTCCCTGCTCCCCACGCCAGGGGTGAAGTCGATGCTCTCCTTATTTGGGCAACAAAGTTTTCCCACATCTCCCAGACTGAAACAGAAGATTAAGCTGTTGCTTCTCATCTTTTCTGGCCATGCCACTTCACATGCACCTCCTGACATGGTCCCCTCTACCTCCTCACCCATGGTGTCACTTTTCTAAACCTTGTATGCTGGTGGCCCAACCTGCTACACCAAGAGCCAAGTCTTCAGCATTCTGGTACCCTTCATTGATGTTCCTAAGTCTTCAGAGTGCCAAATTTACGGCACTTCCTTTTAAATCACAGCTTTCTCTGGCCAGCCCTAACTCCAGCGCTTATCAAGATTCAGAGAGTGGCAACGTATAGGGTTGCCTTTGTTGAGTTTCTTAGTAGAACATGAGGCAATGTGCTGTTTTACAAAGAATTTCTAGGGTTACTCTTGGCACAGTGTCAGCTGCTGCTGGCAGGGGGTCACATTTAATAGACTTCTTTCTCCTGTTAGATTATATGTCAGCTGTGCAATTTCTTGTTCAGAAGTTGGCAGAGCCCACAAATCACCCAAGAGCATTTTTTACCCTTTTACCATTGATTCATTGCTCTCTCCTGGGGTGTTGTACACAAATCGTCAGGTTTGGTTACACAGTAAAATACAGTCTCATGCAGAAATACTGGGCTTCCTGAGGGCATGGGCTGCTCTGAGACTGGAACCAGTGAAGGTTAAGTCAGCTGACGCAGAATTAGTTAGCTGGGGCAGGATGCTGAATTAATAGCTCCATACTGCCTCTGCTTCATGGGCCTGCTTGCTTAGGGGAGAGCATTCTAGGTCAGCCCCTGCGGGCAGCTCACTTGCATCCAGCCACTCGCTCATGCCCCTGCAGCAGGATGGGGAGGAGAATTGGAAGGGTAAAAGTGAAAAAACTCGCAGTTTGAGATAAAGGCAGTTTAAAGGTTGAAGCAAATGCTGCAGGTGCAAGTAAAGCGAAAGGAATTCATTCACTACTCCCCGCTGCAGGCAGGAATTCAGCCTTCTCCAGGAAAGCAGGGCTCCGTCACACGTAACAGTGACATGGGAAGACAAATACCGTAATTCTGAACGCCACACTTTCTCCTTTTTCCCCCCAACTTTTATTGCTGAGCATCATATGGTCTGGGATAGCCATTAGGTCAGTTGGGGTCAGTTGTCCCAGCTGTGTCCCCTCCCAGCTTCTTGCATAACCCCAGCCTACCCACTGGTGAGGCAGGGTAAGAAGCAGAAAAGATGCTGATGCTGTGTAAGCACTGCTCAGCAACAGCTGCAACATCCCTGTGCTATCAGCACTGGTCACAGCTCCAAAACACAGCACCGTACCAGCTATTGTGAAGAAAATTAACTCTATCCCAGTCAAAACCAGAAGACCACTGCTTCTAAGTGTTGAGCATCCACATCCTCATCATTCTAATAAATGTAAGTTTGTCCCAGAAAAAAAAAAAAAAGTAAAATTTTGGACAAGAAACTCCTATCACAATAATTCTTTTTAAAAATACTCCCCTCCCCCATATATGTACTCACCCCGTCTCTCCCTCCTCTATGCAACACTGAAGCAGTATCTGAAAGCATCACTGAGAACATGGAAGAGAAGGGTAATACTGGTGTTTAAGGTTACTATAAAATAACCCTATGATACCCTCCTCCCTTCTATTCCCTCAGGGTAATTGCTCCATTGTTTAGCTGAAACGGTAAACTTACATTGACCTTAAGGATCATCATGTGTAAAGAAGATGGCTAAATGTAGCTGTGCCAGAATTTCCCTGGGCACAGCAATAGGTTGTCTGTCAGTCCTGACTCCCTCCCTGGCACGCTCTCCAAATGGAACTGAAAAAAAAGCATTATGAAAAGTTCTGCTTCACAGAAAATAACCATTCACATGTAAAGCTTGTATTTTAAACAATTACAGTCAGTGGTTTGGGGGGGGGGGGGGGAAGAGAAAGAATGGCCTAGGAAAAAGGCAGTGAATATAAACAGCCCGATCTGGAAAGAATGAGTGCATCAGCTTAACTTGGCATAAAGCAAATCCTGTAAATTTCTTCTCTAACGGTGTCATGGACTTGCCTATTTTTGCATCACCTGATACAAAAGCAGCACAGGCGACTGCATTTCACATTCTGTCTTCTCTCTGGTAACGATGCCACCATTCACTCTCCTTAACCCCCAAAGATGATCAGCTCCATTTCTCCGAGTGGTCGCGAGGAATGAAAGGAGAAGCAAGGAGTGCACCGACAGCAGAGAAAGAGGGAGTTGAAGAGACCACAGGGCACTGCAGGTTGCATAGCATACAGAAGTATTTCTGTTAAAAGCATCTGTGCAGTCGAGAGAGTTGTGACCTTAGAATTGTATCATGAAGGAAGCTGCAAGACAGTGCTGAGTGTAAGCCATCACTCTGAAAGCAGTTCAACAGCTCACAGCCTTGCAGAGGTAGTGTTCTGGTTAGAAAAAAAAAAACAAAAAAAATGCTCTGGATCTATTTCACGGCTCTGTGGAAAAGCAGAAATCACTGAAAGCAGCTAATGGAGAAGACAGCTACAGGGTAAGACAATCACCTTTCCCAGTCTCGTGAAGTCCAACGAGGCCTCCCAAACCAGTAGGTCTAAATAAACCCCAATGATCACTACGCTCTGAGCACAGTCTGTGAGCCAGTTTCCTACGTATCTTACAGACCACCCATCTGGTCTGTACCTTGTCCAGGAGAAGGCTGTGGGAAAGTGTTGAACACTTTGCTGACATGCACGCAAACAACATCCACCACTCTCCCCACGTTCACAGTAAATGTTATTTTATTGTAAAAAGTGGTCAGGTTAGTGACACTATTTACCTTCAGCAAATCCCTGGGCTTTCCCAATCACCTGCTTCATTTGCATACGATAGAGCCTGGGTTACCAGTGACTAGCAAACACTGACTAAACTAGAAGATGACTCACTAGCAGGTGGCTTGGCCTGCTGTCTCATAACAGAAGGGTGACAATGCAGTTTTGTACACTAAACTGTAAACGACAATCTCTCCTGTCATCTCTGTTTTGAGACAGACTGTAGCAAAAAAACCAGAAACATAACAGCCCAAACCCAAAACAGCAAACCCCCCCCCATCTTAGAATAGACCAGTTGGAAGGGACCTGCAACAACCACCAGTCCAATTGATGACCTGGTTTACCCTTGCAGTACAGAAATTCTTCCTAATGTCCAGTCTAAACCTCCCCTGGCACAGCCTGGAACCACTCCCATGTGTCCTGTTCCTGGATAACATGGAGACCAGCACCTCACACTCTACTTCCGCTCCTCAGGAAGCTGTAGAGAGCAATGAAGTCACCGCTCAGCCTTCTTTTCTCCATACTAGACAAGCCCGAAGTCCTTAGCTGCTCCTCACAGGACATGCCTTCCAGTCCTGTCACCAGCTGGGTTGCTCTCCTCTGGATGCATTCAAGGACCTTCCCATTCTTCTTAAATCATGGTCCCAGAACTGCACAGAGTACTTGATGTGAGGCCACACCAACGCTGAATACAGCGGGATAATCACCTCTCTCGGCCACCCAGTTACGCCGTGTTTGATGCACCCATGGTGCCGTTTGCCCTCCTGGCTGCCAGGGCTCGCTGCTGGCTCCTGTTGAGCTGCTGCTGACCAGCACCCCCAGATCCTTTTCTGCAGGGCTGCTCTCCAGTCACTGCTCTCCCAGTCTGTACTTGTGTCCAGCATTACTCTGCCCTGGATACAGAATCCAGCACTTCGACTTGTTAAATTTCATGTCACTGATGACTGATCAATGCTCCAATCGATCTAGATCACTCTGCAAGGCCTCTTGTCCTTCAAGATTTTATTTTCCTACTCTTCTACTTTCCTGACTATTGCCAGATCTTCCAAGTTGCTTTTGGGTAACAGCTGCCTGAACAGTTCTGTGGCCTCACCAACTTGAGCAGGGTGTTGGATGCAGGCACCAGTCTGTCCACTGTCTGGGAAGCCTCAGAACCACCTCCACAAGAGAGCACCCTGTTCCTGCGTGCTGTATGTGGGACAAAACTGATGCCTACTGGGTACAGCCTGTAGGTGGCATCACTGGCATGACCAAAATGAATGAGGAAGAGCAACATTAAAGATCATAGTATAGCATCCACAGGATCTTCTCCTGTGCCTCTGATGCCTCACTTGTGCACTTCAAGGAAGAAAATGCCTCCTCTGGCTGGTGTCACTTCACTAATAAATCAGAGCAAACTAAGGGGAAAGAGAGCTGGAGCATCCACACACAGTATCTGCAGGTTTGGTTTCAGTGTTCAGATTAAATAGGAAATCCACACAGTCAAAATCAGTAGAAAGAGCAGGCATCCCTGAAAAAAGGACCCACATTTCTTGTTCCATCACACTAAAGAAAGAAAACAAGAAGCATTCTATGTGCTTTATCCATCAGTTTATGGCTAAAGTGCAGTTACAGAGCCAGAGACGCCATCCTCATGTGATGGTATCCGCTTGCTTTTCAGTGCGTCTTTCTCTCAGGAACTGGTGGGCAGCACCTTGTATGGATTGAGGATCCCTTTGGGATCTAACATGGCTTTGAAAGACTGCATTAGAAAGACTGCCTCATTGGGTTTGCTGTACTGAATGAACTGCTTTTTCTTGAAGCCCAGACCGTGTTCTGCACTGATACTGCCTTTGTATCTTGCGGTCCACTCATACACAAATGGCTCAATGGCATCCAGCAGAGAATGGCTATAGGACTCCGTCGTGATGTTCAAGTGCAAGTTTCCATCTCCTGGAAGAAAACATGGCAGAGGTGGGTCTGTAAGAAAATCTCCATGGCCCTGCAATGCAGACTCATTACTGCCTTCAGCCTGTACTCAAACAACGATGCCTTTGTCAGTCAAAAAGATGGCATGCCAAAGACTTCCTCAGTGGTGTTTCATAATGATCATTAGATTTTAATACGGCCCTTCATCACTTTCTCTCTCCCTATTATATTTGTTCAGTGTCCTAAATGCACTTTGGCATTGTGTCTACAGAAGCAAAGAAAGCAGAACATTTTTTCCTTTTGCCACTTGCATTGGATGACACTTGATTAAGCACATAGTTCCTTGGTATTCAGAAGACAACACTTATAAAGATAAACACAACTCACTCATTCTCACTCTGGAACCTCTGCCCGCATCCCAGCAAACCTCACAGTACCTAGCCTAATCCTCAATATCGGAGGTAGCTTTTTTATGCAGACTTGTCCTTCCATGTCTTTTAAATCGAGCACGCTGAAGAGTGTTCCATGTTATTTAAAAAGCCCCAACAGAACAGCTTCACTAAGCTACAAGTTTACCTGCTTGTAAAATCAGGTTAGTTTCAAAGCATTCTAAAACATACTGGCCTTTCTGTGCTACCTTTACCACCCTCTTTTGGAGGGCTAAAGGCTCAAACAAAATTGATTTCTAATATGACTAATCACTTGGGACAAGAAAGTGCTTATCTACCAAATGTGTCTGTGTACATTAATCAAATTGATGGTTCAATTAAAAAACCTACATACTTAACCAGAAAGTACAGAGGAAGAAGATAAATGACCAGTTCGATGGCTGGCTGGCAACCTGCTGTTAATATACAGAACACAGTCTGAAAGCAGTGAAATTCAAACACAAACATCCTTATGCACGTTGCTCTTCTGACAGCTCTAGGCTATTTAGGCCGTGCCTTTCACTTATCTAAAACCAGCCTTTAAAACTACTAGGCAGTTGCACAACAAAATCTGGGAGCACAAAAGAGCAACCACCTCCTTTCCCAGCATCCACACTTACCTAAGTGGCCGTAGCCCACCACGTTTTTGGCACTCTGTCCCAGACGAGCCCTCGTGTCAGTCACAAGATCATACAGCTTTCCCACAGGGAGAGAGATGTCATATTTGTAGACGTAGCCATCGTGAGTGAGGGCCTCTGTGATCCTCTCCCGCAGGCTCCACAGTGTCTGAGTCAAAGATCAAAGAAATCCACATAAGCCAAGTACCTTTTTGGTTCCATGCTTCGTGGCAGGAACACAGGTATAGGCATTCTTTCAAAGCTGTTCTGGGTTTCTCAAGAAGTGGGGATGTGCCTCCTCTACTGAACTGCAAGGGTCAGTTTGGGAACTGGGGCTGGAAGAAACACGGGTCAATGTAAAAGACTCATGTTCACTGGGCAGACACAAATAACTGTCCTCACTGAGACACTATGTGTCCATCTTGTTCCTCGGGACCACAATTTCTGGCTGTAACACCATCACACTGGCCTACGGGACTTTGGTCACTCCTGTCTCGCCGACAACTCAGTTTCTGGTTTCAATAGTTTTCAGGTAATCTGGGTCCTACCCCAGCAACTACCGGGGAATTGTCCACTGAAACTCCAAATACTCAGGCCTTCTGGGAGGAGTCAGAATACAGCAGTATTCTGTCTTAGCATTCTTACTCAGTATGCCAAATAAGCCACCAGATCACTTGGGGATGTTTATACCAAACATCAGTCTCAATACTTCCCTATTAAAAATACAAATCCAAGTAGAGAATCCTGTCAAAGAGATTTGCACAAGAGGAAACAATGACTTGCCTTTATTTTCTTATCATCTGTTGCAACAGTTCCATCAGTGACCAAACCAGAAGTCATGACCTGTTCTAGGAAGTTGTTCAATTTTTCTTCATCATGGGTTGAGTTGGAGCCTGAGGTTTCAATTAAAACATAAAAAGGGCTGCCTGAAAGTGAGGGAGAACAGCATAAGCAGATGCTCTGAGGTAAAAGCACGGGAATTCAGCGCAAGTTCTGCAGCTTTTGCCAAGTGTGCCAGATTTCATGACACTACTCTACTGCCCAGATTCTCTGGTGCCAGGTGACAGGGCAGCTCCAGTGGCAATCTTTCATCTGTAGGGCACTTCACTTACATGCTCCATACTTTTTATCTAGCCACCACTTTTCAGAAAACTAGCAATTTTGTGGGGACAAGTAGAAGTAAAAAGTCTTATCTTTAAAGACTTCCACCAAACATGTTTGGAATTGAATACTGCGTACAAAAATGATGAGGGAAGGCCACAGGCTCACTGACGTATATATGTAAAACTAGGCTAAAAATCGGCAAGCAGTACAATGCCTCTTTCTACAGCACGAATGACACTGGTACCTGCCACTGGGCTGGACAGCTTGAGATGTCTCTCAACCAGTTCCATGCATTTCTGATCCATGAACTCATAGGCAGACAGGATCTCTCCCAGCATAGCTCGGCAGGTTGTAAATGTTTCCAGAACTTTAGTGAAATTCTGACACCCTTCAGACAGAACACAGAGAGCATTCAGGAACAAAAAAAAGGCCCCCAAAACCTTGTAAGAAGTTTAAAAGAGTCTATCATGCCTCAAGTCACCTTTCCCACCTCCAGAAAATGTAAGCTACTACCCTGTGTGGGCTTAGATCAGCTGTTCCTGTAATGGTTTGAGCTGGGAAATGTTTCAGAGCAGAACAGCAAGAGGATACAGCAATTAGTCACTGCTGTGGCAAGAGCCTCTTTAACACTCAAAGACAAGTTCATACCAAAATGTCAGTCCCACCCTCAGTTCTCAACACAGGCAAGAAGGCAACCCAAGAGAAATTTAAAGGTCACTATGAGAGTTCAGGCAAATTCTAGGGTCCATTGCAAATATTCCATAGGTCTGTCAGTGCTTGGAGTCTACTCATCCCCCTCTAGGAGTTTAGTTCTTCGCTCTCAAGGCCACAGCTGATATGAACAAGCTGTTTGAGCAGCCCCTGCTAGCCTTGGAGGGTTTTGAGAAAAAAAAAACAAACAAAACATTCTCCATGGAGCCTCCCCACAAACAACTCTGCTAAAAAGCATCAACATGGCCATCCCTGCTGAGCCTCACTCAGAAGAAGCTTTTGAGCAGCTGTGCCTGGCCACATACCCTGCTACTCCAGACCTAACCTGAAGACTTGACTTCCCAGCCTTGCCTTGTCACTGCGGACTCACATGGTGACCACTGGATTGTGGCTGCCTCTGCCTACTGTCACCAGAGTTGCCCTGCTCACTTCACTCACGTACTGTCAGACGAAGCCCTCGTCAGTGACAGTACTGTCCTGCCTGCCTCTTCATCCTAGCTCCTCTTCCCTTGCAGAGCAACCTGCCCTTGCAGATATTTTACACATTTAGATGACAGATATAAAATACCTGCACAGGTATTTTAATGTACAGCACCACACTATTTCTCAGAAACAAGCCGATGCTGGTAGTCCATCTCAGCAGGCTGGTCAGTGCTTTCTTCTCTCCATTCCTATTCCCTTGTCAGCCTCTGAATGCAGGTGTAAAATTATTAACATCAGCTCTTACCTAGGAATGCCAGATTCACAGCCTTAGGTTTCTGAGGACAGAGTATGGAGACAGCAGTGATAACTCCCAAGGTCCCCTCAGATCCAATGAAAAGCTGCTTCAAATCATAGCCGGTGTTATCTTTGCGCAGAGATGTCAGGCAGTCCAGAGCTGAGCCATCAGCCAGCACCTGCAGGAATACAGAGACCCGGTCAAAGCACCTATATAGAAATCTCCTGTCATAAGCCAAAGTGATGAGAAGTTGCCATTAGCCTTGGGCAGTGGACACCAGCTGCAGCCTGTTCCCACATTCCTGTCACTGCTCCTCCATTCCCAGCTCTTCCACCCCTCTACATCCTATCTCAATCTTCCCCAAGACTCTTCTGCTTCTTTTTTGATGGTGCTGTTTGTATATGTTCTAGCAGCACACATAATAACAGAAGATCGAGTTTCTCTGCTTTTCTTACCAGTTGTCGTGAAGATCAGACATTCTTTGCAGTCCTAGCTCCCATTATTCAATAGAAACAAGGAACGCTATTTAACATAACTGGTTAACATAGTTAACCAGAATGAAGTAAGCCCTCCACCACCTGAGCCTTAAATCAAGGCTCAACATCTCTAAGACAAGTTGTTACCTGCCCAATTTATTTTCTATTAGCTCTCCGCTTCCAAGTCCCAAAATCTTTCAGAACCACTAATCCCAGCCTTTCACACAGAGGCACAGGCCTGTAAGCAAAAGCAGGCTGAGGACAGTGAAGACTGTAGGAGAAAGCCAGCAGACAAACAAACCAAAAGCAGATGGCTCTATTAATAGTCGAGTGAGCAGCCACCAGAAGACAGTGCTGTAGGATGGAGTTAGCAGAGGTTCCAGAGACAGAGGAACCAACCTCATGCAGGTAATCTGGGATGACCAAATCTCACCCTACCTTCTTTTTACTTCCCTGGATTAGAAAACCACCTAATATCACGTGTCAGTAAGGACAGAGGCGGAAGCTGGAAACTGGTTGCAGTAACGGATGTTACATGCATGAAGATGCTTGTTGACCCTTCTCAAAGGAGACGCACAAAGAAAAGTTAAGAGTGGAAGCCTGGAGAGGAACTCATCTGCATAACGGACAGCTAAGGGCTAGAACAGCAGGAAATGGTAAAAAGTACTGGTTCAAATATGCAAGGGAACTGCCAAGTACTGGCCTTACCACTTCCAGTCCTAGCACTGTCCCTCGGAGAGAGCCGTATCTCAAGAGCCGTAAGCCTCCAGCATTAGTGGCCACGTTGCCACCGATGTGACAGCTGCCTTTCGCTCCCAAGTCAAGCGGCATGATAAACCCTTGCTCCTCCAAATACTCATTGAGTTTCTCTAAGACGCAGCCAGCCTGGCACACAAGAATGCCTGAAACATAAACATCCTGCTACAGGCTAATGCCCAAGAAGGCGCCTCCTCAAGGGGTGGGATAAGTAAAAGTAGATGCAAACACCTCTTCCTCCAAAACTTTGTGGGATTCAGTTTAAACACACAAGAAGTCTGTGCATGCTACAGGACACTGTCCTACCCCTCCTCAAGCCTAGGGAAGCTTTGCCATTGCCTTACCATCTGGTTATCCACAACTCTGGACTGGGAAAACACAATGACATTAAGTGTATCTCTGCCTGTTGTGCTCTCTCCCTCTCACCACTCTGATTCCTAACTCTTCCAAATCCAAACAATAGGTAATTTTTCCCCATCCCTTCCCTCTGCTAGTGTAGTTATCAAGTGCCTTCTTCAACTCTGTCATTCTGCTCCACCTGCTGGGTTTCTCATTTATGTTTCTCTCTTTCTGCCATCAGATGTCTTTTTATATCCGCTACTGTTATAACCTAAGGGTTACATCAGCAGCAGGAGCCTGGATAAAACCAAACCTGTGACGTCCCTTATAAGGCTGCTGGGCTGAACCTTGCTGATCCTGCTGTTAGCGGTTCCTGGGAAAATGGCTGCTTTAGGGTCTGGGGCTCATTTCTGTGCTTCACATCTCTATGATATTTACCAGAGACCTTGTCAAAGCTGATGATCTGGTTCATTAAAAATGTGGAGAGAATGATCTCGTCAAAGACAGGAACGCTGCCCCCAACAAGGCCAGTGTTACCACCCTGTGGGTTCACTGCCAGGTTCCTCTCATAGCAGTACCTGGAAATAAAAAGGTTTCTAAGCCTTATGCATTTCAAGACCATAATCCAGTCTATCAGAAGAGTTTCACCATCTACTCTTGTGATAGTGTTCAATGCTCCTTAAAATTAAGCAGTGTTTAGCCTAAAGCTTAAACTGATACAAAAGGACAGATTTGCTGCAGAAGTGAGAAAGCACAACTCCTTACCAAACTCACCCCAGCACTGAGCAAAGGAATGAACATTTGGGGTTACTCCTGTGCATATCTTACTCTGTTTATGTAGCAGTCTCCTGTTAACAACTCAGCTTCCTCAGTGGTCTCTGACCGATGATTTCTGGCAGTAGTTTAAGACATTACTGCCCTCCTCATCCCCTCAAGAAATGAATGCCCTGTAGGCAATGAAGTGTGTGCATCTATGGGGTTGGACTCGATGGTCTTTGGAGGTCCCTTCCAACCCCTAATTCTGTGATTCCGTGATGTCTCAGCTGCTTCACCTCCCCGCCTGCCATATCCCTGCAAAGCACCATCCATCACGTCCTCTCCAAACTTGCACAGTTCTTACCCGAGAGGTGGCACAAAGCTGCACTGCACCAGCGGTTACTTCAGAAGCCCTGACTTTACTGCGCTCTGTATGTCTTAACAGAGCTAGGAGTGGGTTCGTGCAGCTTTTAGCTCTTCAGCCAAACAGCAACCCTAGACATTGGTGCCAGACTGGAGGTGCACTCACACCAGTGAACCACAGAAGTGTTCTTACTGATTTATTGGACAAATATTAGCTCCTCAATCTGCCTCATTCTGGCCTAACCTTCTTTACTTTTTCAGACAGACCTGCCTGAATCCTTCAACACAAGTGCTCCTCTTGAGCACTGGTACAGGGTCTTTTTCTCTACTAAACTGTCAAAATTAAAGTCATCAATACTGAATCCACTTGCTTATCTCTATCCACCTCCATTTCTCTCCTCTACACTAAGCACTGTTAAGATCTTTCTACTCAAAGCCATCAGCATTAACTTGAGGAGTCTGCTGCTGCCCACTTACCCTTTGCAAGGAATTTTGATGAATTTTGTAAAATAAATCAAAGTTCAGCCTTTATTTCTGCCTGATACTGACATGACATCATCACCCCTGAGAAATGGAGGGCCAGGGAGAGCACTGGGCCTAGGAAATATGAGGCACAAGTAGAACTCCCTTTTTGCCTTTAAAAAATTCAGGTCCCTGGGTGAAAACATTCTTAATTAGGAACCTGTAGGTTTTTTAGATGAGCGACATTGACTACCCACCAGTACGTACCTACAGCCAGACAAGCCACCACATGCAGTGTCTCCCATCCTGCGAGCAGCTGTATGTCAGGAAACTGGGCAGCCCAAGGGCAGTGGGGATATAAAGAGCAGAAGGGAAGAGCTGAAGTCATCAGAGCTCGAACACAAGACTTGCAGTCAAGAAGAAAACACTTCAGGAATTCCAGTGCTTGAGCAATCCGTGCCTGAACATCTAGAAGTTCCCTTCACCTGCCAGTTTCTCCCTGACTAAGCCTGAGTTTCCTCACCACAAAGCCCAGCAGAAAAGATTCACGTTACCTGAGAACCTGAGACACCTCTGCTGTTGTCTGTGGCTTCAACATCAGCTTGCTACAGCCTGCAATGAAAGCAAGGGACTCTCAAGGCAAGTTGTGGGCTCTACAGAGGTCAGAAAAAAAAAAAAAGGTGGTAAAGCATGATGTCCAAAATAACAATGCTGCCTCCACTGTCAGGCAGAGACATTTTAACCACATTTAAACCAAACGTTTTCAGTAGCAGGCCTTCCCTTAAGGCACCATAAAAATTGTGCATGCTTATGTAGACTCAGCTGCCAGTGGGGCAATGGGAAAGGTTTTGTATTTTCTTGAAATTTTTGACAAAAGCAATAGAAAGATCACAACGCTTGTTTTCTAAGGTTCAGACAAATCTGTTAACTGAATGAACTTGTTTCAGGGAAAAAAAAAATTAGTAAGTTAACAGGTTTTAGATTTTTTTTTTTTTTCAAAAGAAAGCTTGAAAAATTTCCAGGTGTTAAGTAATTCTCAAAGGAGTATTTTCTATGAAGAAAACTCATTTTGGTAAAGATGTGGTCTGCTGTAAATAAAGATGAGATTTTCTTTGGCAGACTTTTAATTCTGGTGCATTAATAGAGATGGAAAGGAGGCTTTATCAAAATAATAATTTAAAAAAAAAAAAAAAAAAAAGCAACTTACATACCTCGGACTGATTTAAGCCAGTCCACATTAAATGGTTTCAGTTCCTCTGGGTCTGTGGTGACTCTCCCTGGCATTATGCGCTCAAAGAAAGCCACATCGCTGTCAGACAGGCGGGAGAAGGGCAGCCGCGGCACCTTGTAACGCTCACTCGTCAACATGACCTCCCGGGGGCTGGCGGAGGCCGCATGGAGCGCTCTCCCGCCCCGAGGCTTCACACCCCACGGCCTGGAATCCAGACTCGCGGGCACACCTGGCGCTTTCCCCTGCCGAAGCGTCCCCGGGGCAGAAGTCACGCTCGGCCGTGCCAAGATCCCCCCGGAGAAGCTCGTCAGCCATCGCAGCCGAGTCCAGCGGCTCCACACAGCGTAGCGGGGGCCCGCAGATGATACCATGGCCGCCCTGCACGGCAGAGGCCGAGCTGACGTGCGAGGTCCCCTGCTCGCCCCCTGGGCCCGCGGTCCCTCTCCCGGAGGCAGCTCAGGTGCTCTCCCAGTCTGCGGGGAGCTGGAAACGGGCCCCTCTACGGTGACGACAGCCCAGAGTCGGAGCGGGGGGGGAGGGGGCTCATCACATAGCGCTCAAACAGAAGCGCTCCCTTCCGCTGTGACCAGCGGCCCGTCGAGACCCAGCCGAACCGCGACAGCCTCACGCACCCCTGGGGCCGTGGGTGAGCGAACTCGACCCGCCCGCCTCTTCCGGTCCCGGCTGCAGGAGCCGACGGAGGTCGCGCGGCGCCGGTGCGGCCGGACCTCAGCCCGCGCGCAGGCGGGCGGCAGCGCCGCCTGGCGGCAGGAGGCTGCCGTGAGCGCCCCCTCCCGCGTGGGACCGGAGCCGCGTGGGTCCCCGCGCCTCCCGTGGGCCGCGCACGCAGCGCCCGCCTCCC
>JAAGNO010000823.1:0-10412 GCA_033439905.1 Ceryle rudis
AGCTGTGGATGCTCCATCCCTGGGTGTGCTCCAGACCAGGCTGGATGGGGCTCTGAGCACCCTGCTCTAGTGGGAGGCATCCACAGCAAGGGGGTTACAAACAGATGATCTTTCTGATCACTTCCATCCCAAACCATTCTAGGATTCCAGGATTCATTTCGGCTGGCTTGGGCTAGGAGGCCGGGCAGGGTGCTGTGCTTCCAGACCAAGGGCACCTGACAGCATTACGGCCGTGCAGACCAAGCTCATTCTTGAGCAGAGGGCAGCCTGTTGCCAGCAGGAGGAAACATTCATTACAGCAGCATTGCAGAGGTCAGTCTGCTGAGGCCAGTGGATGAGTTTTCTGCCTGACTCATAACACTGATGGGCACAGGAACCCAGAGCGACGCTTCGGGGCTGACGTAAGACACTGCAGTAAGGGGGAGTCTTTCCAGTTGCTTCACAAGCTTTGGGGCAGGCTCTGCAGGCAGGGATGCAGGACTGGAAGAGATCTTGTGCCTCTAAGCCCAGTCACCGAATCCCACCCTCAAATCAAACGCTTGTTCCCAAGTGAGACCAGGCTCCTGCTTGGGCACCGTTCCACGTCAGCACCAGAATATCCTCAACTCTCCTGCCGTCTGAACAAGAGTGGGGCTGTTGTTTTGCCAGAACAACACTAAGGTAGTAAAGGACTGTTGTATGTATGTGGAAGTAAATTTGCCCTCTCCTCCTTGTGCTGTTTTCAAAAGCCTCGAACACAGGACTGAATAAACCAGCGCTTCACGTACTCTCTCACAGTCACCACGGGCTGAACCAAGCACAAAGAAAAGCATTAAAAAGAAATATAATAACATAAAGCAAAAACGTTTTCAGGCTGTACCAGCCTCAATTAGACTGACAAAGCAAAGCTGGAGAAACCCCTTGATGCTTCCCCACAGAACTGGGGCAGCAGAGGAGCGTGTGCCAGGGCTGGGGGAACCCCTCCCGCTCCCTGTCCAAGACCAGCACAACCAGCAGACCCCCTCCTGCTGCAAACCTGGGCAAGAAACGGCTACTTGAGACAATGTTCCCCCTCCCTCGTGGCCTAAAGATCCTCTGAACTCCTCCAGCAGCCACAATTCGTTCCTGTCTTCCCCGGAGCACGGGAAGCGTCCCGCAGTATTTCTGCATTAGCAAACTGCAGCGTTTCGAGCTCACTCAGAGGGTCCCACCCCCAGCTGCAAACCCTTCGGAGGAGGAGGGTGGGGGGTGTGTGGAAATGGCTTTCAGCACAGCTCATCTCTTTACATCTTTTCTTCTACAGAAAGGGAGGTGGATGGGGAAAAAATGAAAATGAGCAACAAACCCCAACCCACCACCCTGGGCTTCCAGTGAAGTGATTTATCACCGAGCTGGCTGCAAACAGCCTCGCATCACCAGTGCAGATGAGTCCTGCCCAGCTGTCTCCCCAGTGGGGTTAGCAGCGATGAAATCATATTCCAGCCACAGCAGAAAGGGAGGGGGGGAAAAAAAGGAGTCAGGAATTTTTGGACGGAAAATCCAAGGAAGAGGAGGGGAAAGGATTAAACAGGAGTGACATATCAAGTGGGAAAGACACGACCTGTTTAGTGCTCTCTGGTGCACAGTTTCTGTCTTTCTACAGAAGCCCAGGACACGACCTTATTGCCAGAGGGGCAGGTACCCAGCGGGAGCTGGGGGCTCCCCCATGGCCCCAGCCCCCTCTCCTGGTGGTGGTGAAATCCCCTTTGCAGGGAGGTCTGTGCAAGCTCAGCGCAGCTGCCAGCCCAGGAGCAGCCGGCGTCCCTTGGACCCACGCGGCATTTCTGCGGGTGTCCGCACGGTCCGGGCGAGGAGGCAGGAAAAGGAACATCCTCCCACCAGGCACTGGAGCCTTCCCCACAGGGGCAAGGTCTTCTGCACAGCGACACACTGCCTGCGATTGAACAGCCCAAGTGAACTGCAAAACAATTCTGAGCTTGTTTTTAGCTCCGAACTACCGAGGAGGGGATCGCGCTAAGATCAGTTCAGGAGCTAAACGAGTTTACTTGCAGGTAGGGATGAAACAAGGAGCGGGACCCTTCGTGGTAGCAGCAAAGTTCCCATCTCCATGGCTGGAGGAGCACATCATTGCATGGCACACAGCCGTCCCCACTTGTCACTGGTCTAACTGGTGGGGTGAACCACCCAGACAAAACTATCTCCCAGCCTTTGGCCACAAGTACCCATCAGATGGGTCTTCTGGAGCAGGGATCCATAAGGCTGCATGAAAATTACTTGTCTCTGCCAAGTCTGACATGCTTTAGACACGTGCATCAGAGGCTACAGTAACGTTTGCCAGTTAAAAAAAACCCCAAACAACAAAAGCAGTCAACCTTCCAAAAGCCTCGAGTGGAAAAAAAAAAGGAAATTAAAAAAAAAGTTTATTTTTCATTTTTGGCCACACCTCAGTTTTCAGTAAATACTCTTGTTCAGATAAATAATTTGTTGTTGTTGATTCGAAACAAATCAAACAAATAAAGCTCGCTTGTTAGAGCCCAAATCTGAATGACTTTTTAGGGAAATAAAAAGATTTCTCTTGGGTTTTCCATCAGCATTCCCCTCCTCCCTGAAGGCTGCGGCAAACGCCGACAAGGAAAGATCTGCAGGAACAAAAACTCCTCCTGTGTGCAGACAGCTCTGCCCCGCCAGCGGGTTCTGCGGCCCCGCGTTGTGCCCTCCTGCCCCAGCTCCCACGAGCGCTCGGCTCTGGGAACGGGGCTCCAGCTCACCACCCACCTTTGGAGCCCCGGAGCAGCTCTGCTTCCTCCTTGTCCATCCTACGCGGGGATTTCTTCAAACTGGTATCCACCCCAGCCCCCCTCTGCTTGCAGAGCTGTTCTGCTGCTGGTGCTCAGAGGTGTCAGTGTTTGCAATGGTCCCGTGCTCTCTCGAAATCTGCTGTGTTCTCCTGACCTTCACCTGCTACCACTGAAGATCCCATAAGCTCCCGTGAGACCCTTACCTGCTGTTCCCCTCAAGATCTGCGTTTATCCCACTGAATCAATGGATTCTCTGGCTGGTTTCCAGCAGTTCATGTCTTCTTTCTTTCTTTTTTTTTTTTTGTTTCTCACATTCTGGTCTGTTTCTTATTTATTTAATTTTATGTTGTGGGAATGTAAGAATGTGCCACAGCGGATTAGGCCGGTGGCCTGGGTGGTCCAGCACTTGGCCTCAGCTGGTGTCTGCTTCAGCCAAATTGTTTCAGTAAGAAATCCTTTTGTAAGAGCTATAAAGCGAAGTCTAAATCCTACAGTCCCTACTCAGGCAAAAATCCCTGCAGAGCAGCGAGGGGCAGGATGCCCCAGACTCACAGCATCAGCAGCTTTCTCCAGACACAAGTCCCCTCTCTTCTCCAGCTCACTGCAATGCAAACCCCCGTGTCAGCCTGGGACAAACCGGGACAAACTATCGCCACGGGCAGGAGTCGCGTGACTCCGGCCCTTCTAGAGATGGCAACGCAGAGATGAAGCCGAGAGAAGAATCTGAGCTAGAAACAGGCGCAGAGAATGACACAGGACCCCTCTGATTTATGCCACCCAGCCACTGAGGGGTACGGGAGTGTCCAGGTGATGACGCAGTTCTACTGCACCGCAACGGAGAGATCTGCAGAGACATCACCCAAGAGGGTGACAGCACAGGCTGGCTGCAGCCCCTCTGCGCTTCCCTGGTGCTTTTAGACGATCTAAACAGCAGGGAGAAAACCCTCTCACTCCAGAGGTCGACAGCCACCCATTGCTGCAGGAACAGGAGAGAAACACAAACCCACGCTGCTGGTGCTCAGCACCTGCTGGGGGCAGCTCCTTTGTGGAAGACGGAGAGCAGAGAGCGAGTGGGGCGTTTCTCTGGCATTCACATGCACGTTTCTCTCAGCTCTCTGGTCTACAAGACGCATCAGGCCCTTCTGGTTTTCTGAGGGTTTATTATTGAAGGCCAGGCTTGGACGGCGCTAAGCGTGGCTGTGGAGTCACAGCTGGAAGATTGATGTATCTGGAGACAAAGGGAAGCCTCTTGCCAACAGAAAATTCAAAAGTTGTTTTGCAAGGGGAGCCAGATTCACCTTCTAAGGCATCCTATAGATCAAGGTCTAACTCCTGGAGCACTGGTCTTGGCCCAAGTCCTGCTGTACCAACCTCCCAAACATACGCGAACACGACCCGGACAAACAGCACCTCTGCAAAGCTCCGAGGGCTGCTGTGACCTCTCCCACCACAGGAAGCAGCACGTGTGCCACGGCACGCGGTGAAAGGAGGCTCAGGTCAATCCATTACAGGCACACGCATCGAGACGCGTTTGTACCATCACCTCACGCTCTGTCTCAGACTAACAAGAAGTTTGGGGAGTTTTCACAGTTCGCAGAGGAACTCCAGGTCACAGGATAGTTACTGATGCTGGTCCTCCCATTTCCAAGGTGCTTTTTGGGAACGTCTGAAAAGCTTTTGGCTTTGGGAATTAAACCCAAGCCCTCTCTCCTTGTTAATATTTGCCTTTCATTTGTTCCCACGTGTCAGATGGAACAGCCCTGCACAGGGAACTCCTTTGTCTGCTTGGCAACAAGCTGGGATGGGGCACCAATAGCACCCGGTCACCACTAGCAGCCAGAGCAAGGCTTTCTCGGGCACTATCTCTGATGTCTTCCATTTATAACAGGCACCCTTTCAAACCTTGCCAGTTTGGCCTCAGATAAGTGGAGAGAGTTACCTCTGCATTTGCAGCATTACCTAAACTTTCCCTTGCCTGCTATGGAGAACATTTGGACATTTAAAGAACCTGCCATCTGTTAACAGGAATGAATCCTGGGTTTCTTGTTCAGAAAGGCCCCCAGGCGATGCAGTCGTGCTGGCCCTGACAGAGCGGTGACTGAGCCGAGGCCGAGCTGTAAGGGCTGGCACTAGTGAAGATCCCAGCCCCAGGTCCTGCTTCAAGGCTGAAGGATGTGGGCACCCCGAGGGATGTCCGGGCTCTTGCACAAAGCCAGAGCTGGACCTGGGGCCAGGAGCCCAAAGCTCTTGAGCGTGCAACCCGTTGTTTGAGGCATTAACTGTAAATGCCAGAGGAACGCGTGTGCCAGCTGGAAACAGCTCGCGAGGCAGCAAACGGCCAGCGTTTAACGGTGAAAAAGAGAAGCTTGCATTGTAACCTGTTATTCCAGTCGCCTGAGCTCCCATTTTATTTCTGAAGCAACAAGTGCCACCAGCAACTCTGCTCTAGGAGCTTCCTCTTAGATCCCCCAAATCTGGCTTTTCCCAGACAGGCTATTGTCACAGGAGTCTAAGCACCTACAGTGTAAGTAATAGCTCTGCCAACAGCTACCTCTTTCGTCCTTGACAGGTTGTTTACCTCCACATCCTTCTCCAACAAAAATCCCAACACTTATTTGACTTTGCAAGCCACTCTGAGCCAATTATTTTCCCCAGATTATCTCAGGCAGGCTGGGGGAGCAGTCTGGACCAAGCCATCCACATCCCTACCCAGACAGGAACAGCGTCAGAGACAGACAAGTGAGAATGATTTCAGATTTTGACCTTCTGATCTGGACTGTTAAAAAAAAAAATAAAGCTAAAACCAAACAAGAAACCCTGTCTGATGCTACCACAGTTATCTCAATACGTTTTTAGCAGCTGCAAATCTCAGTTTCCATGACAGCCTGTGAAAGAGGCATCTGTAATCATCATTATTTTAAGCCAACAGTGTTATCACACAGAGAGAATGACAATGCTCTTACCCCTAAAAAAGTAACTACAGTCAAATTCAGACCGTATCACGTCAAAGCAGAAATTCCCAAGTTCTGCCCTGTGGGCAGTCAATGGAAATGCTGCCCATATACCTCATGCTGGCTCCCTTGGCTCCCTGCTGCTGCACTGCATTAGAGACAGCTAAAAATACCTTCGATCCATTCCTAGTGTTTTTTCCACATCTGCCGTTGCCGTAGTTACCAGGGAGGCTGCTATGCCATTCTGAACAGGGAGGGTGGGGTCTCAGTCATGGGTGGTGAAGGAACCATCCAGAAACACCATCTCTCTGTGAAATGCTCCCAGCAGCTCCTCTGAGCACGGGCAGGATTCGCTCTGGTTCCCCAGGAGCAGAGGCAAACCCAGAATCAGGCTCCATTAGCAGCAGGGGCTCTTCCCAAACCAGCAGCCACTGCCCCTTTGCTCTCCCCGAGGATTAGCCCTCGGACAACACGGAGCTTGGTCCCTCAGCCTGCTCCCGGTGACTCCCCAGCTCTGTCCCACGGCTCCGATGCCCACCCCACGGGCAAACATGAACATGGAGGCCAAACCAGGATGCAGGCAGCTGAGCTGAAGAACAGGAACACTGGTTTCTGATTTTCCTTTGAAAATAACAACATCGCAGCCCTTCAGGCAGCCTGCGAGCCCTGCCTGAAATAAAACCTGGAAACCAAACCAGCGTTCTCCCAGCCGCACCACCTCAGTCCAGTCTGGCGCAGTTGTGATGCACAGAAGCTTTAATTTTATCTGCACTCAAGCACTGCAGGGCCAAGATGAGTAAAAATCAATCAATCAATCAATCACTCACTCACTCACACTTTCCCAGAGGATTTTTCCCAGCTTTTATTTAAAACAGTTCAAGGTTTGCCTCCACAGGCCACAGCCATGGCAAGACAGATTATTACAAGGCAATGCTGACAGGCAGACAAATCTTTCTGAGGCTAAAGATGCTCCCAGTTCACATGTCACCCACGACCACAAACAGATTTAAGGAATGCAGACATACTCTATTTCTGCCTGGCTTTTACTTTCCCAGACACTTTCCACCAAGTAAGAGGAAAAAAAAGATCCTGACACCCCCATTCCCAGTTGTCTACTAGTGAGCCCTGGATGTACAGAGACCACAAAATCTCGCACGCAGGAAGAAATAAGCACTAAGCATCTTCTAGAGGCGGCCGAAGACACCCAGAGGCACACAGCAGCGGGCCTCCAGGATATGCCAGGAAGGATTTTAAATGGGAATGGAAAGTGGAATACAGAAATCCCCAGCTTTCTTGCAAGTAAAAGTTACCTCATCTGCTAAGTCCAGTTTTCCACTCGCTGCGGTATTTTTGCATGCTATAGTTTCTCCATCCCTGTTAAATCCTCCAGCGCTGGAAAAGGCCCCACAGCTTAATATCTGCAAGGGACTAGAAAAACTCCTGCCCAGGCTGCAGCACGGTCAGCTCGGGAGACTGCACGAGGTGGCAGCTGAAGGCAGCACAGCGCAGGTCACAGCTCCAGGAGTTGGGGAATGCCCTCGGTGGAGGGGACACGTTACTTTGGACAACATCTGCACTGACCCAGTGGCAGGAGAAAACACCTTCCCTGGTGCTCTGGACCTTTCAGAGGTGTTTTACCTTTCCCTGCTAGCAGGGAGGACCTTTGGAAGCATTTAGATATTAAAGGATATTTAAATCATCTTACTGAGTTTGTTCTGGCAATGTGCTACTGACTTTCAGCCACTGTCTGTGTCCGACACAATTTATTCTGTAGTTCATGTTATTTTTACAAGTTATTTTATAGCTGTTTCTTAAAAAAGTTCATTACACTCTCCAGAAACACAAGCAACAAAACGAGGATCCTACCATGCTTTGAGTCTCGCTGGCGTTTCCGTCAGCCCCCCTATAAAAGCCTTACCTATGACTCAGAAGGGACTTTCTCTGCCAGAATTAGAAAAAAAAAAGCTATTTTTTTCCCCCCCTGCCAAGCAAGGAACATCTCGGCTGCCCCAGGCCACCTCTGGAGGAACAAGCAGGTTCACCTCATGGAGAGCCCCATAGCAGATCCCCTGCACAAACACCGTCACTCTTTGGGAAGAGTGATGCCCCCCACTCGTGTACTGCGTGCTAGAGCAGGTTCTGCTGCCCTCCAACTGTGCTGGCACTGCCTCCAGCCAGAGGTGCAAAGCCCAGGAGAAGGCAGGCAGGCAGCCTGCCTCCGTCCCTCCCTCCCTCACAGCCTCAACGCAAAGCATAAAAGAAATTGCTGGAAACAGCCCAGCCAGGACTCACCATTTTGGCTTCTTCCAGCTGCTACAGGCACTGTCCTGGTCTCCTTGACTCCCTTGCTCTGTAGAGAAGCTGCTTCCCGAGCTGTTCTGTCACCAACCGCTCCAAGACCACCTCACAAAGCCACCAGTTGCCTCCAGGCAGCCCAGGCTCTGGAGCCCCAACCTGCTCCCAGCTGGGGCTCGCTGAGGGACACAGGTGGCTGATAAGGAGCCAGCCCACGACTGGGGGTGGCCACATGATCAGGGCTACTTAGCAGCCTCCAGTCGGGAGGGCTGTGCTTTAGAGCAACTTTGTCCTCTCTGGAATGTCCTGGCTGGGGAAATTTTGTTCTGTTGTACGTGTGGTGATGGAGTCTGACTTGATGTGGTTCCTGAGCCCAGTTTCCTGGGGCAGAGGGCTGGCAATGGACTGGAAGAGGCAAACCAAATCTGCCCAGAGCTTGCTATAGGGGTTTTCTCAGGTTTTTTCCTCAATGTAGGGATGGGACTTTACACAAAGCTGTGCAGCCCACTCTGTGTAAATGAGCTACCATCAAGCCTTGGTGGGTTTGCATCATCTCTCCTGAGTTCGGGCCGTGCTGAGGTTTAGCTTCCCTTTCACCTGTCCTCAGAAGAACAATGTATTTTTCCTTGATAATTTCCATTTAAACAGCACCTTTTGTCTGAGCCAGAGAGGAGGACCTGGTGAGTACTGTGGCTTCCCTCTTTGCATTTACCAGGTACAAGTTTGGTTTAAATACAATGCAGCAAGAAAAACCCAGGCTGAACCTAGACTTGCAAGGTTTGATGGGCTGAGGAAGTGAAAAAGCCCAGGCTTGCAAGCTTTGCTGAAAGAGGGCAGAGCTCTGAGGCTGAGCTGCTTCATGCTCTGTTAATCTTTGTGGAATAAAACGCTCCAGCCATAACAAAATCCAGCTGAGTTAGTGACAGCGAAGCAGAGAGGAAGAAAGAAGGACTATCAGCGAGCGTGAGGAAACACGAGGAGTTATTTCTCGTCGCCGTTACGCTTTGTTAAGGGATGCTTTTGTTAAAGGTTGCCGGGTTAGCGGCGTGACATGAGATGTTATCTGGCGGTTGGAAGGTGAGGCTCCAGGCGTCAGCGAAGGAGCAGAGTTTGGGCTGTGTCACGGCCCGGGGAAAACAGTTTTTGTGTCAGGCAGAAGTGCTCTGGGCTGGCGAGAAGAAAATCACCACTTTTTGAGTTCTCCAGGATGATAAAAAGCCAGTTTCATGAGAAAACTCATTGACGAGGACTCTCCTGCTTGATTCCCTTGGCCTAGTCAATGAATCTTATGGAGCCCAATGCAAATTTGTGTAGTTCTTTAATAATAACATCAAGGTCAGCAAGAGTAATGACTGAATTTAACAAATGACACATGCAACAAACAGAGGGAGTAAAACATCATTGCACAGCACTGGCTGAACTGACAGAAGTGTAATTCAACATCAGAACAGAATTCTTGGTGCTTTTCCTTCGCTGCATCAGCACCACATGAAAGGCGATGCCTGGACACCCTCAAATCTTGCCAGAGCCCTCGGAAGCCAAACGTTCCCCCCTTCCCCAAAATGAAGAGCAACAGGAGATGCCTTCACGCACCAAGGAGTGCCGAGAGAATTCGGATGACCGCAAAGCTCGTGTGGGCAAATGCTTCAAAATGCAGCCAAAACTGTAACATTTTAGCAATTAAACCCCATCTCTGAGATTTGTCAAATGCAGCTGCTTAGTCCTTTGAGGCTGCAAGAGACACCGACAGGAAGTTTTGCTTGAATGAAAACCAGGAGCAGTTCAAGTGACCTATTTAGAGCCAAGGGAACAACAGTTTAGTTTAATGCCGTCGGGCGTCTGTTGGTCGCCGTTTAGAGCGACAGGAGCACGTGCAACTAGTGAGCAGCGGGGCCCGCCGAGTCCTGGGACGCTGCCGCGCAGGTGAAGGGCCACTCAACTCCTTTGGATCTCTGATGGTTACTTAAAAATTGGCTAGCGTGGCCTGAGAGCCTGTGTAATGTGTTCCTAGGAAAGGTTTATAGACAGAGAATACATAGGGTGCCATATATCAGTATATGGTACACCAACTAATTCGACCTCATTTACATAGCATTAATTGTCAGTGGAAGGTGATTTAAACTCAGGCCCAAGTTTTCTCTCTTTGCCTGATGTTGAGTTCCTAAGTTAATCTTTAGGGACTGGCATAAAAGGAGTATGATTTTTAAAAGCATGTGCTGTACTTTTGGGAAGCCACTTTAGCAGCCGCAGATCACAGAGTCCAGTGCTGCCAGGGCACCACTGACCCCTGGCCCTCAGCACCACAGCTCCACGGGGGCTTGGAAACCCCTCCAGGGATCACGGGGACTCCACCCCTGCCCTGGGCAGCCTGGGACAGCCCTGGACAGCC
>JAAGNO010000825.1:8725-19142 GCA_033439905.1 Ceryle rudis
ATTTATTTATGTATGTTTATTTCTATACTATTATACACACAAAAAACTACAGCATCTCATCCTACAATAAGGAAAATAAAAGAACAGAATTTTTTAACTCAGTTCACTGACACTTCAGTTTCAAAGGCAAGGAGAATTCTTATGTTAATAAAACATTTATTCTCAGTTTTTGCACTTAACAGTTGTGTGAAGCTAGTGTTATGCAAGGGACAGGGACAATTAGCAATAGTGAGTCTGCCTAATTTGGGTTGATTGCCCACAGTAAAACAATGATGCAAATGACTGCCTGAGCTATTATAAAGCTAACTTGGTTTCCCAATAAGCTCTTAGCAATATATAAATATACCAGTATTTGTGTTTCAGGAATATAATATTCAGCATAATTCAGCATAGCTTGATACTGCTCACACAAATGTAAGTAAGCCAATATATGAAGAAGTAAAGGAAAAGGTGAAGCTATTTGCCGGAGAGAGAACTATAATGTAGATAAGCATCTAATGAAATATTTAAGAATATATTGAAACAGAATAAGGAGGACAACTCTAACTCTTGCTTTTTCTTTCTAAAAGTTCAGTCTGTCCTTCTAGAGTCTGATTACAGCCTTCTTGGAGCTGTTCAGTTTGAAGGAAAAATCACAGTCTGCAAGCAGAGCCAGTTTTAAAGATGAACACCTCTGGCTAGTGAGCCCAAGAGGCTGTGAGTCTTTTAGGTAGCAGCATAGAACATCCATCATGCTGGTACAAACAGCCAAGTGTGCATGTGGGGGGAGAAGATTTACATTTCCTGGAAGTCTCCACACATCTAATGCTTGCCCACTACCACTAGCGGACAACTCCAAAAGTCCCTCTTGAAATTTTAGATAAGGTTGTCTCCTGTGAAGGCCCACTATTTTCTAAGTGTGATTCAACCTTGTGTTTGAGAGAACGTCTTTAAAACTAGAGGAAAATTTATACTTGATGCTTGCCTCTCATCAAAAATGATGCTACTCAGGAGAAACTGCAGAGTAGAAATTAAAGTGGCACTACCCTATGCATTTGTTCCAATAGTGTTCATCACAGACAAATTGTTATGAGATATTGACAATAAGCAAGATCCATATCAGGAACCTAATACTGAATAGCCCAGTGAGTCATTTGGTCCTTGAGTATGGGCTCCCTGAGGTTACCAATAGGGGCCATTCAATACTCCACAATTGCCATCTATCACATCTATCTCATTTATCTCTGCATTTACATAGGGTGGGACTTCCACCAGGTCTCAGATCTGTTTTACTTTCATTTAAAACATGGGGAGAAAACCTCTTGATTACTGTTTCTTATGCAGATTCTTATTCTTTTGAGTCTCCCCTTACAATCACAAGGGTATCTGGACAAAGGCCATTCTCTGTTGCTGGCGACCACTGTATGGCCACAGTCACCAACAGTAACAATTGTAGATCTATTCTTGCCTTCAGCTCTTGCCCGCTACACTGTGTACCTAGCATTGCATTGCTTTTCAAGATACTGTTTGAAAGAGGATAGGCAGCCTGAAAGCAAATAGGTAATGAAAGCCTTCTGCTTTCCAAAGCAGCTAGGTCTACTCAAGAAGACAAAAGGCAAGACAGTGGCACATTTTGCATAGTCAACAGCTTGCTCATGTGCAATATATTCCATTTGTGGTTTAAGAACAATCCCTTTGTAAAGATTGCCCACTGCAACCACAGTACTGCAAAGGTCAGGAAGAATTGGCCTATCTACTGCATACATGTTAGTCACACAAACTAAAGCCTATGAATTGTGCAACAAGCCAGTGTTTTGTGCTTTCGGGCTAACCAGTCTGACCTCTGTTCAGTATTTCCCATCCCACCTGTATCTTACATATACTATTCCTCAATGTTTCATTATAAATTCATTTCCCATAGATAGTTAGCAGTACAAGGCTATATTATTTTTCTCTCAGTTATACAGGCACATTTTCTCTAACAGTTTTAACCAAAGCTCAGGTTAAAGATGCAACACAAATAGGCTGTATTACATTGGTATAACCTATTGTGACAATTTCACTTGATAGCACTAAGGAATTGCACAAAACCATGTGTTATTAGGCAAAAGAAATTCAGCTGAAAGAGGACTAGAGCAGAACTCAAGACCATTCCTAAGAGGCTGAGCTCTTTGGAGACTATTCACAGAACCTACATCAGGTACTCAAATCAAGCACTCAGTGTGGCCAGTGTAAAGGGAAGGTCTCATGAAGAAGACAGTTCAGAGCACTAACACTGAACAGACCTTCTGCAAGAGTTTCTCTTTCTCTCCATGGACCATACACAGAACCTGAGAAGACTGGACTTTGGACTTATCATCTCCATCTGGATTTCTGAAGTACACAGTTCTGACTATCTGCTAATGTACATGTTTGGGCTATTCTTTGAAGTAATCTCATATCAGTCCAAAGCACTTGTTGGCATTTTCATATTCGGTACCTTGTTAGCATTGCTACAGGACTTTGTTCATGACACATAAATACTAACTCAGCTCCACAACATGTTTGCTATATAGCTACGTATATGATATGGCTTAGGGGCTTGGTTGTGGTTCCAGGACTTAAGATCATACAATTCAGTAGGGAAACTGGGAATAATTGTCTAGGGGTCCCCCTTTTAAAATAGCTAAGCAACATCCCTCTCTTACATCCATTAATTCTGGCATTTTTCCTAAAGTCTTACAAAATTCCCTAAAAAAGGTTTTCTAAGGCAAACTGACAGTCTTGAATTTTTAGACCAGGAACGCAATCTTGCCTTTATACTTTTTTTTTTTTTCTATAGTTTGGGGTTTGGACCCATCAAAACCTTATATATTTCTGTTGAAAACATTTAAAAGGGACTTCAAGTCCTGAGAGCCACTGTTTCTGACTACCTAATGCAGGCACCTTAAGAGTTCAGATTTTCATTAAGTGCAGAACAATTTCCCAGTAGGGATCAGGCCTACAGCTGAAAAGGGAGGTATTCAAGGGTCCCAGCCACTGAACTCTGTACATTGCTTTCCTGGTGAGGCATGCTTTCAACCCTGAAAGAGTGTTTGACTTTCTTGACCTTCAGGCATTCCTGCAAGATGGCAACAAACCTGCCAGCTTCATGGGGGCATGGTAAAGCTATTTTTAAAATACTCTGCTCTCTGTCAGTTATAACACCCTTTCTGAAGGTTAAAATAGAAATCAGTTTCCAGCATCTGCAAAACAAAACCCAACAGTTACTTTTGGCACCATCTGACACATTCTTGGCAGTGACAACAGGGAGGCCAGGAACAGACTGGACATAAAGGCACTGACATCCTATCTGAAAATGACTCAGCCATACTGGAGAAAATGTTTTAAAACTCTGTATGAAAGGAAAAGCTCTTCAAACAAGATTGTCATTATATATGGACAAAACACAACTTTAAAATCCAGTTTTGCAGAGCATGGGATTCTGTTCCCTCTCACCAAGTCACAAGCACTCATAGCAAGAGCACTACTAAACCCAGTAAGAGAGAATGCAAATGTGCTACCTAGTCAAACAGAAGACACATTAACAGAAGAGGGAAATGATGTTTCCAGAATTCCAGCCCATAATAGACATCCATAAAATAAGATTTATTCAAACAGATGCCCAATAAATTCTAATCAGAGTTAAATTTGGAGCTTTCCCCTTTCTATGATGCCTTTGCATTAACTGTTGCTGGTGTGCATATGAAGTGCCAGCAGTTCCATATAACAAGCAAATATGCACACTCTCCTAAAAGTCCAATGATTAAGCACCAGCACTCATTAACCAGGCCCAATCCCAGAGAAGGGCTTTGTTATTGATAAACTCTGAACAGCATCATTCAATTATTGCTAGCTCTAAAGGAGCCATGACTACAGCAGGTTATGATATTTTACAAAGGGAAATCCATTAACTGAACTACTATACTTCCAGGAAAAAATAAGTGCCTTGTTCACACAGAGAAACATTTCTTCTGTTCCTCAAACAAATGAACAAGGAAACTGGCTAGCAAGAACAACATCCGTTCTGTTTCTTCTGTATGCAGAAAACAAAATATATTTCATCTTAGCAATGATAACAAGAGAGCAGATGATGGGAAAGGAAGAGCCAGTGGTGATTTTCCCTTTTTAGCATCTATCTAGACTTTGAACTGAGACCCTGTGGGAAGAAAGCTGGTGAAACCTTGGTATAGCAGGAACAGAAAATCAAAGATGTACTTGCAGGGACCTTGACTAACAGGTTGCCAGCTTATGCCAGCTTTCCTCAAAAAGAGACACTGATTTATTTATTTATTTTTACATATAGTTAGAATTTCCAATTTAAGCAACACTGACAGAAAATTTCTGAGAATCTAGGTCTCAAATTCTTCTCAAATTTAAAGTGCTAAACCAGAAGCACTTATAATGTGGAACAACTTAAAAACTACTGAGGATACCTCACTATACCTCAGCCTACTCAGTGCTCTCAATATGGTTGAAAAATTAACAAATTAATATTGAGAGGTCTTAGAATCTTTAAATAGAAGAAGAGCACTCAAGAAAAGCACGATTGGCACACTTGAAACCAAAAACTAGCATCAAGAAACTACTCCATCACAATAAGCTGAACACCAGCAGGACAGTGAAAGGTAAGAAAGAGAGATGAGATTAAATTAATCTATCCTAAATTTCTGTTGCAGAAAAGACATTTTAAACTCAGAGTAGCAAGCTCTGGTTAAAACCAGTCACACAGTGTCCCATTTAAAAGTAACAGAACTCATTTCTGATCCTTGTGGCTACACCAAAAAGCCAGAAGTATGATCTAGGTTCAATATAAGGGTTAAAAAATCAGTAGACAAAGAAAAAGAACCAAAAGTACATATAAACACATATAAAATAAATCAACCTAGAAATACCTCTGGTGACCTTTAAGTGTATCTCAGCATTTGAAAGGGGCTCAGTTCATGATCTGAGTCTTATTAGCAGATAAGTTTGGACCATAAATCTGAGATACAGGACAAAGTATCTCCTAAAACATAAGAATACTCTAGCTATCTTTTTGGTGTAAAGACTTATGAATTCAGAAAGTTACTTACTGGCACACAATTACTTCAGGCTTACCCAGGAGTGTGGGTTTGCAGGAGGAGAAATAGGCAGGTTCAGATTTTCAGAAAGGAAGAAGGAGGCAAAGGATTCCCTATCTGTAACTACCCGTGTTCGGGGAGTGTGCAAATATTCAGGATGGCTCTTTCAAAATCCATGAAATTGCCTGGCTGAATCTGTCTGCTTGAGGTCTTTTCAAATCCCTCTTGACTCAACTATTTTATTTTCACTTACTGACAACCCTCATGAAAGCAAGTTTTTAAGATAACTATGCATAATACCATAGAAGTTCACAGGCTTTCTCAGTTCGACAAATAAGCCTTCATTTCTCCAAGTCACAATTTTTCCCTAAAACATAATGCCGTAGTTTCTCTTCCTATTCAGTTAGGCTGCTTAAATAAATAAATCTCAGTCCCTCTAGTGCTGTATCATTCACATTTACATTATTAGTCTTCACGTAACTGCTTTGTGCCTTCTGCACTTAATCCCTCAGCCTCGCTTGCTTACCTGTATGCTTGTGTTCAAGATTATTAAGTGCTGGATGGAATTATAGCCGGAGCGAAGCCCTGTTTGTCATCCAAAATTTGCTACACTGGAATTAACTTAGTAGCACTTGCATACTGATTTATGAAGGAAAGCTAACAGTTTATGGCATACCAGAGTTCTTTTTACCACGTAACAGTGGAGCAAATCTCTTCCACTGGAACACAAATCACTTCTAATGCCATCCACATTTTTACATTTACTGAGTTGTTCTCTCTAGTAAGTCTGACCCTTGGGTTTCCTTTCATTATGCATCATACTGTTCAGCTATCTCGCCAAAACAGACCAAGAAGCTTCAGCTCAGCTTCAGGCTGGGAGTCCTGCCTCCTGAGCTCTGGCAGATAAAGCTTTGGCAATTTAAAATGTTGCTGCCTCCACCCTACCAGTGTGCTGGATGTTAGTGCTCCACTCCTTAAACCTCACAGGGCTTTTAACCACAATAGTACAGGAGAACCAGAGAGCACCAGAGAGGCTTCTGAAGGCAGAATGCAGTGCAGTTACAAGATTTTAGCTATATGCTTCTTACAAAAAGCAAGAACTTGGCTAGAGCCTCATAGTACTCACAGATGCTACTTGAGCATTCTGATCAGATCATCTCGGTCCCCTGGTTACCGTAGGCAGCTCTTGATCCTCAGCTACATAGTAGCTCACAGATCCACCTGAAAGTACCTCTGCTACACATCTGAGTGTTGAAAAACACTTGCAGAGAGGAGGTAGACATTCCAATATAGTGATGCAAAAAACTAAGTATCTTTTACATGTTTTTGATGTTGTTGTTGTTACAGAGCTTATTATAACCAACCCAAGCCATAGCACATCATAGGTAAGGCCACTTAAGGTTTCATACATGCTACAGTAATGTAACTCAAAACCTTCTGCTTCAGAGTAGGAATGAACAGAGCAGAATTCACCATTCAAAGAGATGATCAGCATTTCTCTCTAAGGAAATACTAAATTACAGTTCCACTAGGTGGCAACTGGATGTACATCCACAGACACACCGGACAGGTTAACTTTATGGTGTTATCCTGACTTTGTGATGTGTCAGGCCTAGACTCTTTTGGAAGCAACTTGTCCCTCTCTGCTCAAACACTCTGTACTTCATATCTCAGTTTTCTTCTTGCAGCCATTACTGAAAAGCTTTGGAAGTGTTATTTTAGTATGCAGCATTCAGATGTGTAAAGGCAGCTGGTCAGGGATTCAGTAGTTTTTAAATACAATCACATATATAATATTGATGTGCCTGGTTTTTGTTGGTTTGGTCTTGTTTTTGGTTTGGGTTTTTTTTTTGTTTGTTTCGTGTGTTTGGTTTTTTTAATTCTGTAAAAGGTGGAGTGGTCCTGTGATCAACTCAGTGTCTGTGCTCCAAAAATGTGGAACCAGATATCATTTGTACCATAGCTTTCCTTATGAAATGGTGTTCAAAGTGTTGCACCCATTCTTTGCATCTTGGATTTTTGCAGCTGCTGTAATTATTTCTACCTCATTTTGTCCTGCCTGGGAAATTCAGATTTCTGGTACTTCAGAGCAGGTTTCTTTTTCTCTGAGCTGCTTATATTTTGATTACCATAGGGAGACTTTCACATCCTTACAGACCTATATGATTTGAATGACAAATAGCTATCAAACAAGAACAAGTTGAGGAAATGTACTTTTTCTAACTCTTCAGGCCTTTTCTCTAACACTGATAAAGACCTTTTTCTGAGAACATGATCACAAATGAAATAAAACCGTCTAAGGAAAATGCCTTAGATTAGAGCCCATTCAGCACTCTATGTCCCTAGCCAACTTTGGAAAAAATGTAGGAAAGTGGGATGAAAAAGTGCAAGAAACAAGGTAAGTAGTGAAAAACTCCTGAAAGCATAAAATGAAACGACAGGCAAAGCAGTCAAATTTTAGCATGGACAATTCACGTGTGCTAGAAAGTCTATGAAAGAAGCATCTCCTCCCTTGGTCAGGAAGCAAAGCTCTCAGTCATTTGCTCGGTCATCAGGTGACTCACTTCTCCCTTGCAGCAATATTGCATATTCAGACTTCAGCCACACTTGTGAAACAAACCAGTTTGTCCTTTACTAAAAAGTTCCTACCAGCTTGTTTCACTCTCATCATATACTGGAATTCTGTCTTTCACAGGAGCTCCCTCATTTCTACTGAAACTAAAACTCTACAGTATCCTCAAATTTTGGACACCCTGCACCCTCCTATACAGGGAAAATAGTTCCATGACTAAAACACCTTGAGGCTATGAGACAAGTTTTTTAATGTCTTCAGGTGGAATAGGCCAATGTGAAGGACACACTGCTTCTTTGCTGCTTTTATGCTAACTTTGTTTGAGCAAGACTCCATATATGATTAAAGACACGAAGCCAGGATCACTTCAGTATATAGGCAATATATTATCAGAATTCAGTTACACAGCTGCAATCCTGGGACTTGGGGAGAGGTTAGGAGTGTGGCAATAAAATTGGAGTAGATGAGATATGCAGCTCCAGTCTTGTGCATTAATGTTCAGGAACTTACAGGATTCCTATGACATTCAAGCAAGTAAAAATAGAGTAACGATTCCCTTTGGTCTTTCTGTTTCTGCTTCAGTAGCATCCTCGGTGTACTCTATTCTCTACACAAAATTGCTCTAAAACCTCATTAATTATGTGCATGCAAGAAAAACTTACAAGGAAAGGAGAGAAGAAGGAATAATTCCACATTTGGGTCTGAAACTGGGTATTTCAATGCAAGAGCAAGTGCAGGTACCATGTAGACCACACTAGACCTCCCATTCTCTCTGCCTGCACATAGTGAAAAACATTACATTATTAATTAGCGCATGTTAACTAAAGCCTGAGTCTGTGCTCACTCTTAGCTCTCATAGAAGTTAGAGTTGTAAATGATCGCCAGGGTCACTGATCACTAAGGAATTCTTCCTTGGCTTCCCTTCTCATCAGGTATTAATTTCTCTTACTTGCAGCTGCAGTAGGATATTATGGTTATGAAAAGAAATCACCTCTCTCTGGAAGCTGGGCCACTGATGTCTGTACAGAGCCACGCTTTTGTACTTTGTATGCTGCAGGAGGTGACATGGAAAGCAGAGCCCTGGTATGGCAGGTTCCCTCTTGTCTGCATACAGTGGATCACAGATCTTTCTACTGGATCTACTGGGCAGAAACCACGAGGGGTATGTGGGAGAACCGGTCCACTTCCTGAACAGCTTTGAGAAGCCCCATAGTAACAAAAACTCCAAAAACACACTCTGTGATCTCCACACTTCCTTCTACTTCACACAGGCTTTGTTCCCGTGCCGTATGTAAGTCTATGCTGTTTCTTTATGCCTGTAGTTTTCTTCTTAAATACATGTATCACCAAACTGAGTTCCTATGGCATACATCCTCATCTACTCAATGCTTTCCCAGTCTGTGACCCCACCTCTACTCAGAAGAACTGAAGTTAGATCCAGCTCTGCGGGCAAACCCCTGAGCTTACATGTCTTGATGCAGAGGTTTGCTCATGTGGAGGAGCTGTACCAAACCATTCCAACATAGGCTCAAGTCCTCCTCAAAGCAAAAATCTTGTCTTCTCCGAGCAATTAAATTTGTAGTGCCACATGGGGGAGCTTGTGCTGTGATTAATGCTCATAACTTCCAGATCAACAGAAGCTGAAGCACCACTAAGGCCTTCAGCTACTGGAAACTGTATTCTGGAAAGACTGGTTGAAAATCATGACAGGCATAGGTTGTGCACACACACTATAATAAAGATGTTAATTTTCAAAATGATCTTAGGTGACAGTAGTTGATTTTGCCTTGAAAAAGCAGCCAAACTCGTAACTCATAAACCATAACTCATAAACATTAGAAACTTCCAGTTGCCCTTAGCCTGGTAGATTAAATAAAATGAAAATTACTATAGTTTAAAGGTTTAAGCAAAGTAAATGACTAATGGGGATCAATTCCAGCCATCTACTAAGATGACACATATACACAACATATAGGTGATAACCTTACACCTTGATATGTCTGCTGTGAAACTACCTTGACAGCTGAAGTAAAAACAGGTGAACAAGCCATCCAAAAGGCAGGGAATCTGTTTCATCATATTTAGAATTATAGAAATGTCTGGGTTGGAAGGGACCTCTAGAGGTCATCAAGTCCAATCCCCCCTGCTGAGAGCAGGGCCACCTTCAACTAGAGCAGGTTGCTCAGAGCCTCATCAAGTCTCACCTTGAAATATATTGACAAATAGATGGACCTGAAGCCTGTTTGGAAACTCTTAAAATCATGACCATGCCTTAGAGACAAAGAGCAAAAACTCACCTCACGATTAATTCAGAAAACCAGCCATCTTGTATCCTGGTGCTAGAAAAAAACATAGAATCATAGACTGGTTTGTTTTGGAAGAGTCAGGCTGTAGTTTTTGGTGTTGTTGCTTATTTTGGTTTGTTTAATTTTTTTTTCCCCCAAAACCAAAGAAATAGCTTGAAAGCAGTTTGTACATATGAAGAAGGTAAACGACCTTCTGGACTGGCCATCTGGAAAGGGAAGACAGATGGACACAGTCCTGCCTTGACCTCTCACAAAGTATTATACTGTCAGGTATGCAAAATATCCCTCAGTTTGGATAATTTATACCAAAGAAAGCAAAGAACAGAAAGGATGCTGCTAGGACAGTCTAGAGAGGCAGGCTCACCAGCAGCACGTTTCACATTCCCTTTGCACCGCTTTGGCGGTGGGGAGAGGAAAACTTGCGAAGGGAGACCGGACCTCCCGGGAGCGCCGCGAGGCCACCCGTGGCCCCCAGCCAC
>JAAGNO010000826.1:1821-15268 GCA_033439905.1 Ceryle rudis
AAAAACAAACAAAAAAAAAAAAAAAAAAAAAAAGGTCAGTCTGCAAACTTCTGAGAATTTAATAAAAAGAAAACTGAAATTGGTAACAAAGTAAGAGCCCCACTTACCAAAAAGAAAAGGAAAAATAAGTGGAATAAAGAAAGCATCTTACTGGGGCCTGCGGGAGCACTGCAAGAGTGGTATGTACAGATACATGGACACTGTAATAAGACAGACCTGATCTAGGAAAGAGGTCCCTAAAACACTATTTCTTCAAGAAAGAATTCACAAAGTAGTCAGAGCTAAATCCATTCTTAATGAAAGATGAGGTCTTATTTTTACGACTTTTTTGAATTGCTTTTAAGTATTTTTGTAAATTAAAAAAAAAAAGGTACTACCAAAACCGCATCTTTTTGCACTGTATTTTTAAAACAATATCAAAAGAACCAAGTGCAATCAGAGTATTTAAGAGCACAGACATATACTTAACATTTTTTTTCCAAATCCTTGACAAATCTCAAGCAAATTTGACAGAGATAAAGGGAGAATGATGCTTCATTTCCTGCAAATACTGTGAAACACAGACAGCCAAGCACAGAATGAACACCGAGATGCCCAAAATGTATGGAAAGCCCGCAGTACACTTCTTTACAGTATTACAATCTGTACTGAAGTTTGTTAGTTGTTTGGGGATTTTTATGGGTTTATTTATGTTCTTTATGGTACCCATGGGACAAAAATCTAGAGGGAAAATAAAGTTTTGCCTCATTAATTCTAATATTCATAGATCTTTTAATTTAAAAAACATCATAACAATTGATTAAAAGACTGAATCAAAACATTTACTATTAGTTTTTAAAACAGAATTTTTTTTACTAACACTAAAAAAAAGCTTTGTTATTAACCTCAGCCCCCTGACATCACACCACACTGAGGTGAAGTATTTGTGTTTTATCATGCACATGAATTCAAAATGATTTCCTGAATGCATATACATGTTTCACACACTAATTACCCAAAAGCAGACATAGCTGATGTAGAAAAGAATTATACACTAGCAAAATTAAAAAAGAAGATTAAATGTATTTCTCCGAAAGAGATTCAGGGGAATTTTAGTTCACAGACTTCATTATGTACAAATTTAGGTAGAATAACTAAACCAGACATATTAAAAAAAAAAAACTTGGTATGAAAGTCATGGGCACAGCTTGCCAAGGTTCTAGTTTGCTTGCCTTCCAAAGGTATCAACTCCAGAAGTGCAGTATGTTGCAACACCAAGCTGTGCGCCTCCTCCGTCCCCTCAAATCACTAGTATCACATCCTGTAGTAGAGCAAGTTTTCCTGAGGAGTGCCTTATCCTCAGCTTAGTTACTACAAAAAATAATGAAGAAATCCAGACAAGACTTACTACCATTTCTTTTTTGACAGCTGACACTGAAGTCTGGCTCACAACCGGTGACAGATGGTTCAACGCAGAGATCTTAAATATATGCTTGAAAATACAACTTCAGTTAACAAAGGGACATACTGCCTCCCTGGAGGTAATTTTGTAACACATTTACAGACTTCAAGGTGCAAAATGTATTAATGGAATTATCAGGAAAAAAATTGGCTCATCTAGGAAAGTAGAGAGACAAATATTGCTATATAATATGATTACAGTGTATCTGTGTAAACTGTATTTGAGATCAGTTACTATTGTAAGTATGATAGCGGACAAGCTTAAGAAGGATTAACTAGTCTGATTAAATCTAGCTGTAACTCTGCCTAATCAAAACGGGAGTCCTTTTTCTTCCCCAAAACATTTGAGTTTAATGCTGTCCTCATCCCAAGTGAATTTTTACAAACCATCTAAAGTGATGAAGACACCTTTGGGGGCAGCAAATCTGGAAGGATATAAACCATCTGGTTTTACAACCCTGGATTCCTCCACAGGGACAAAGCAGGGTGGTGAAAATGCAATATGCACATGGGGGAACTAATCAGACTTGGAAAAGCAGTGAAATTTTAATATAGAATTTGTTTAAGCATGATTCTCACCCCCCTCCTCCATATTTCAGGTTTGAGAAAGCCATTTCCCAGAACCACCAGGGGAAAAAAAAAAAATCTCTTCTGGAGAAGTTTTCCCAAAGTTCTCCATGGCAATAAACCAGCTTAATTTGCCCAAAAGCAGTTATTAAATACCGGTGGATGACAAAACAGTAACTATACATTTTTGTGATAGCATTACTAGATGCCTTCTTATCTTGTAAGGGCATAATAACCATGGACTGAAAACAAAAAATTAATTCTGATAACACAAGGCAAACAGCAATAATGAAAATGCAAAGCTTCAGGGTGTAACAAGCACTGCACTTACACTTCACATAGGCTGGTTTTGGAAGTTACAGATGAACTTTTTCTACTTTTAAATGCAAATGTTATATCCAAAATACAAGCTATATTTTAGTGAGGGATAAACAAGAGGAACACCAAGATAACGTCCATGTTAGCAAATATTTGGTTAAAAATACTTCATGCACAGACTAACATACCTCTGGACACCTAGAGGAGAGAGGACACAGAATAAAACACTTTGCACAGCCACTTTCCAGCTCGGGACATCAGCATTAGGTGCACAATGTTAAATGAAAGCAAAGGGAAAAAAAAATACTAAATGATTCTTGCAGCCATCAAAACACAAGCATCATTTGAAAAAAAAAAAAAAAGAAAAAAAAAAAAAAGAGTCAGGAGAATTTAAAAGTATTTTGTTTGAAAACTCTAAGAACTGCTTCTTTAGAAGCTCCTGCTGAAATATTTGGTTTTTTTCAGTTTGGAGAACTTAAAACAGATATCAAGGCTTTGAAAGTCTAAACTGAACTGATGCAGTTACTTTGGAAGTTCTCTGTATGTGGAACTTAGGTTTCCACACATGGAAACTCCCTGATTGGCACTAGCTCCAGCTAATGCTCCATCACAATCCAGAAAAGCAGCAGCAAGACTTCCAAAGGTCCAATCCAACTCCATTGGTGCAGTCAAAGCTGCATATCCAGCACATCCCAAAGGCATTCAAATGTAGCTCTAATTCGGGATTGCTTCAAATCAAGAACGCAGCCACTTAAGAGAGAAATCATAATACTTTTTGTTCGCATAAAGATACTAGAGCTGTCAAGTTGTAGGCCCTTTTCTTTCTAGGGGAATGTAAACTTTATCTGTCTCCTAATTGCCAAACCTTAGGCCATGTACACACATACTCCCCTGGGTTGAGATAGGGCCTAACAAAGAAGCCACCAAAGGGAAGGAATAGCAGGTGAAGGGATCCTTCAGACAGCTTGAGGGAGGACTTGTGAAGCATTTTAAAGATTAGCCTTGCTCAGCTATTTCAAGGAAATTACATGATTACCTCTGGCACAGTATTCTGTATGTTAACAGGTAAGGTGGCAGAAAGCCTTTCTCTGCAGGGGCCTGAACTTCAGCGGTGACAGCCTGGAGATGTTCCTGCACCTTGTGTCAATGTTAAGCAGCACTGCACTGAGTTTCTGTACAGCCCTTTCCATATGTGGAATAGAAGGCTTGGATGACTTCTGCCTTTACTCCACCATCCCCTTGCCTAGGTTTCAGGCACAGGTGTCTACATTTGGTAATAACCAAGTCCTCCTTTAAAATTTATCCCTAAGTGAAATACCACACTTGCAGGCAGAACTCAGTGTGAACTGCACACTGAAAGATGCAACTAACTGTATCATCAGGCCCTTTATCAGTTACAGTCACTTAAAAAGCATCAGCCTTACCACAATAGTTGGAAAGTAATCAGCATTAAGGAAACAAACAAAAAAAGCCCATAAACTCTACCTTGATCTATCTTATCTTAGTCTGCTCAGCTCTTAATCATTTACTTCATTAAAGATTTGAAAGAAGTAACTGGAATCCCAGGAAAGATAAAAGAAATTCCTACAAGCATGAAAATTTTTCTTCACAGGAAGTTTGAAATACTACAATTATTTAGCTTACTGAATAGTGATAAAACAAAAGCAGCATGCAAGTAGTGAGTATGGTTATTCATTGTACATGATCATAATATAACAATTTATATTTCTATCCCAGTGGAAACTAAGCCAAATGAGCCAAACCTCAAAAAGTGTAAATAAAAAACCCTTCTCACAGTTATCTGCAGAACTCACAACTGCAAAGCTGAGACTGAATGTGGATTAATCCATCTATATATATTTATTTAAGTGGCCTTTTTATTTTTATGGCTGATAGAAATAGATCTGTATCAGCTGGAATAAAAATTCAGAGAAGTTTTGAAAAACTGTTTTAGGGGAAAAAAAGAAAAAATCCACCAAGCAAAAATAACCACAACCAAACAAGAAAATCTAAACAATCCATGGTACAGGAAATTTTTTTTTCCCCCACATACTTTCTGCCACTGCCATACTGGAAAGAATTAAAACTATTTCAACTAGCACATTTTCACAGTTTTATTTTCAAATGCTTAGGTAAGTCTTAGGTGATTCTGAATTTATAGCTTTGCTTTAAACAAAAATCATCCTAAACTTTGGTTCTGTAATTTTAGGTAAACAGAAGGCTTGTAAACAAACAATTCCATAAAAGAAAACTATCAGTTCTGTACAAAATTCCATTTTGGAATTTTTATTTCAGACATGACTTAGGTTTTTTTAGATTAAAACCAGTTCATGTCATAATTTTCATGCAACAGAGTGAACATTTTTCCTATGCTCTCTGACAGAATAGAGGAGATAAGTACGCTTCATGTGGAACAAACAGTTAAACAGTTCAACAAATACACTATAAACTTTATAAGAACTATTTCAATAACAACAGTTTGGGTTTATGGGCCATCAGTAAGGTGTGTAAAACAAAGGGATTTGGAAATATTTTAGCTACAGCAAGTGGAACACTAAAATATTTCCATTTTTGCTGAGAACACATGGAACACCTATCAGTTTGGTAATGACACCATCAGCTCCACCAATCTTAAGTAATTGCCAGATACAGTTTAAGAGATTCTCACTGCTTTTTAAGGTTTTGCATTTTGAACAATAATATTGGTAGAGTAACAACGTAGAAACTTCCCTAATACTGCCCTGTTTTGATGAGGGAGAACATCTCTTGCATCTCAGTCTTGGACAAATATGTTTTACGGGTTTTTGTTTCAGAGAAAATAAAACTTCAGGAACTAAGATGTGAATTATTTTAAATTGGCTTTCCCAGCTGCTGAAATAGTATAAAGATGTTTAACTTTGTTCAAAATTATATCATTTATTTCAATATTCTTTCAACAGTTTCCACTCATACCAACAAGTTATTTTCCACATCAATTTATTTTAAGATGCCTCATATACATATGGAATTATTCAGACAGATGTGTGTACTGGCTTTCACTGCGCCTGTGACGTTACTTTCTCTCCCGTTTCATCACAAATTAAAATAATTTTAATTATTTCACGAGTTATGCTGTACAAGCATTTTGGGCAATCACTTGTAACACTGATGTACAGAAGCAACTTTCTTGAATACTCAGAAAAAAGATGCATTATAGCATATGCTATAACTCATGCTTTATGTTGTTTAACATTAAATCCCAACCAACTGCAGTAGGCACATGCTGCCATTTCATGAAGCTGTATTACACAATTAGTACTGAGCATCTACAAAAGCGATTCCTATTTTCAACTAAACTGTTGCTAGCTCAACAGCAGAGCACAGTGCCTCATCAGAGTATGTCTTCACTTCTTTGTGGCATGGAGGAATGTAACACTGGCATTACAGCACCTTTTTTTTTTTTTAATAGAATCAATCCAAATTTTGTAAAAATATAGCCAACAGAAAAGTGTGAATGCATATTCATTTATGTCTATAGACAGCACTTTGCAATTACAGCCATAGAAGTCAAGCAATTAAGCATATGGAAGTTAGTGCTGTGCATTCCACATCTAACTATGTAGTTACGTGGTATGTTACCATGTAAACTTCTCTTGTGAGAGGCAAAAGGTGAGAAGTGATCACTTAATAAACTGGAGAACAGAAATATTTTTTTATTTTTAACATGATACCATGTCTTAGATTAGCATTCAAATGCTAATCTAAGAATTACGTGTCTTATAGTACTCATGACATCACCACCCTACTTCCTCACAAACATTAATGCAACAATCTCTAAAAGAGATGTTTTGGTAATACTGAGCAAACGCTGCTGCATCTCCAAAGTGATTTAGCATTTTGTAGGATTCCATTTATCATTACATCAGAATATTCATTCTCACTGATCTGTGAAGTAACAACTTGAAAGCAACCTGGGCACAGACAGACAGATTAACAATCAGTGAAAAATGACACCGAGTTTCTCAGCATGCGTAAGGACTGTGTAAGAGGCAAATCCATTCAAGGGTGGCCTCAATAGTGAAAAAAATCTTTTCTCATCCATTACACACCTTTAAACCTTTCCAGCAAATGCAAAAACTTATTTGAAACAAGTTAACAGCATTTTCACGGTTGAGAAACTGAGGCTTCAGTGCACAAATTGATCATGTCATTTATGTATTTGATCAAAGTACCAACGCTGGAGTCCCCCGATTTCTCTCCAGTCAAAAAGATCTTCAGCAGTGTGACCTTCAGCTCTCTTGACTAGATTTCTAATTTATGCAGTTTAATCATGTGTCTAAGGATGAGCATGAATTCATCCTTTAGGAGGGCTAAGCCAGAAACACAAAGGAGAGGAGAACACTAAAAGCCAGGCCTCAAAAGTAGAACCCCACCTACAATATCGCATGGCCTCCTGAAATTCCTAGCATCTTCATTTTTTAATATTTGATCTTGCAACTTTAAAATATCAGTATACCTTCAGATGTGAGAAGAACGTGAATAGCCAAAGTCATCAGCAGTTGGAGCATATTTATCCACTGTATAGATCTTTACTGTATGAACACAATAAGCAGCAGCAGCGGATTCTGTCCACTTCAGAGACCTTACCAGTGATTTCACTGACAAGAATATGAATCCAACTTCATTTTCAAAGCCTGAAATAGGTACAAAATACTGCCACATCTTCCCCCTCACAATTCTTTAGGCCTGCCAAAGCCTGCCCTTGTCTTAGGTTAACCATAAACACTAAAGTTTTCTGAATCCACTTTCTACCACAGTCATTCTAATTCCCATGCTGTAGCACAACTTCCAGAATGTACTCAAATAAGGCCACTTCCATGCTCTCCTTTCTCTACTGTCTACTCTTGTTCTTTATAACGTAGCCACCTTGGCTACCAGAAGCAAGTTCACCTTATTTTAGCAGCTCCAGAGAAGAGAATAACCTAGTCAGACTCTATGGGTAACTCTGCTACCGTTTTCTAACAAACCCACGGTTATCACCAGTCAGTCCCCTATCAAAGGCCCCATTTCAAACCACAGAAGTACTTTATGACTTGACAGAATCTATTTTTATTTTTTCCTTTATAAATGGATAATGCTTGTCCATTTAATTTCACTTCACTCTAAAAAAAAGCACTAAAATATTCCTAAATTTTGAAAAAAAATCTGAGAAATTTGAGACCAGGGTAGAAGAGATGTGGACCTAACAACTCCAATTAGCAGCTACCTGTATAGCATATGCTTCTCCAGCATATACGTCTCAGTGCAACTGGGGATGTATTTCCCCCGTGAAAATTAAAGCATCCTTCTTAAAAAAAAACAAACACATTTGATAAACAAAATTATCACAATGGAAAGAGACAGCAGTGCTTGAACCACAAACACTGCTAGCATGACATCTTTAATTCAAATGTGTATTAAAATTAAAATCCAATTAATGTAACTGGTTGGGTTGCTGGTTTGTCTGGGGATTTTTTTGGTCCTCTTTTCTTTGGTAGAGGGTCTTAAACAAACATATTTTCCATATTCTTAAAATAAGTTTGTCATTCTTCCCAGTAATCTTCCTAACAGATGTGACAAGTCCCCTCCTACAGGCAAACTGGCTAGCAACATCCACTTGTATTTTTAAATCAAAATTTAATTTTCAATTTCTAAATTAATATATACAAGTTATCATCCAAAACCTCTTAATGTACAGCAAATCATACTCAAAACATCAAAAGTTTTTTGTTCACAGACACAAGAAGCAAGTAAAAAACAATTTCTATAATAAAGTCTTGGTAGAAGTCAACTCAATTTTCAACAGTTTTAAAATATGTTCTTGCAATGGGCTGCAAAGAATCTATCTAGAATTAATTAGTGCATTCTCTAAAATATTAGCTTTCATGCAATACATGGCATGTGGAGCAGAAATTATCCTGCAATAAGTAAATACCAGATAACATGGGATTGAGGAAATGGTTTCTGAAGCAGATTTTTCACTTGTTAGCCATAAACTCTCATACCCACTGATGAATAAAAAAGTATTGTGGAAAACTAGATGTTCTTCTTAAACATCTGCTGACACTAGACATTAGCAAAACAAGATATACTGAAATGCAGATCGATTTATGCCTACACAGTTTGCAAATTTTTGCACAACAATGAAGTATTTTGTGGAACAAAAACGACAAATCACTTGGGAGGAAACGGTGTAAACAAAACAGAATGTTTCCTGAAGCCAAGCATGGAACAGTACTTAAAACTCAGACTGATTCTCTCTTTCAGAATGCTAGGAACCATTTAACTAGAGAGCAGCATCAAACTGAACTACTCCATATTTTCCACTTACCATCCATTCAGTTTCAGAAGCCTGAATTTGTTCACCTTGTCCAGGTTTTAGGCCAACCTGAGTGTCAGATTTCAGTGTTCTCAAACTACAGAGAGGTGCAGGATGAAACTTGTTCAAGGCCTGATGAAACGGAACAGTATATTCCCATTTTCTATCTCCTGTTAATTTTCTGTAGTTTAGATCACCTTTGAAAAGAAGCAAGTTTGACTTCTGTAGATCAGCATACAAGTCAGGAGCAACTTCAGCCATACTGGAAAAGTCATGCGGCAAAGTCCAAAACATGTGATCGTGGTAAACCCACACTCCCTTTTTCAAATTGCCCTCCCAGTTTATCCCACATCTAGACATCCACATATGATTAGCTGCCTGCAGCTGTTTAATAGTCCAGTTAAAATCATGCTTTGTAGTATCTGACACATACCATGGAATACTTTTCCCATGAAAATGGACTTCATCAGCTAGCTTTGACGATAACAGGAAGTCAGCCAACACGAGATCACTTACAAGTTCAAATCCAGCATTATCCAAGATTATGTCAACTCTAACATTACTTTTTTCAGTATTTCTTTTTTTGGCATTTACAATTAGGGACCAAATTTTTTCCATATCATTCACTAAGATGTAAGGTATCATGCGTTCCAGGGATTGTAAAGGACTAGATTTCTGAGAGCTGTCTTCACCAGCTGAAAAAGAAAGATCACACTTATTGCCCCACAATGACACCTAGAAGGAGAAAAAAAAAGAACACAAACATTTGCTAAGTCTCACTGCAGTTACATTCTAAACATCACATACACTAAAGATTTTGTTTGTTTGTTTTTATTTTAGGAACAAGAAGGCTCCAACTCCAAATTTTCCTCCAAGCTTCAATAAAATTAAACTTCTTGTACAGAAATCTTCATATAGACAAGGTTTTGTGGAAGAAACCAAAGAATGCTCTGTGCATTTATGCAGATATCAGAAACATGGATCAGAAGTGACACAGTTGGAAGATTTAGATCAATGTAAATACACCGATCACAAAGCTTAAAACATATTCTCCATATTGTAATTCCAGGAATTATCAGTGGAAACACAGAAAAAGGCTTATATTTTTATTACATGCAGCCAAGCGAGAACTTGTATTTTAAGTACACATTAATGAGGTTTTTATGAAGATTCATCAAATACTTGGTGTTACCAGCTAATGCATTTATGATAATCCTATGATATTCTGTTTCTACCCAAAGGCATTATTTTCCAAGAATAATGCAGTAATAAAGCTTTTAAACCACTTCTGGCCCAGACTGACTTCTAAATTTTTTTCCAAAGAAGTCTAAAAATTTTAAAGTGTCAATAAAATGAACTGTCTGAAAGTCCTATAGTTAAACAACAAAAAGGCCATCTGGAATCTGACTTAAAATATGTTAGAGATACTGGTTTTGAGAGAGAATAAGATGGGTTTTCAAATACACAAGGAAAACCAGCAGTAAAATGAAAATATCACATTTAATATAAGTAAGCAAAATTTAAGTATTTCCAGAGTAGCAGCAATACAGTGTGGCCGTTAGGATTTCATTGCATTTTTACAGACAGTAGGTATGTTTTAATTTCCATATGATGTTCAGACTCTTTATAATGTCACATTTTTGTTTGTTACATAGGAGAGGTATTTTAATTCTTATGTTAAGCACTAGTAGGTTACCTGCAATAGCTTAAAAAATTCCTCCTGAAGTTGCTTTTCGTCTAGATCCTTGATGTTTTTAAGAAGTTCCTGAAAGTAAGTGCATAGTGCAATAACAGCCTCTTGGGATTCAAAGAAATTTTGAGCCTTTCCTTCCTTAAATACGTCAAAGTTGTCAATAGGTGGACTGAAAATAGGAGAACAAATATATTAACATACTCACCCCATTTTCCATGACAGTACATGAAACACACCTGAAAATGCAAACTTGAAGATCAGCTTTTTTAGGCCATACTACAGAGCCTAGTTAGATTTTCCACTTCTAGTCTGTCATGCTAGATTTTCACGTCTCAGTATCAGCCTGGTATGTCTCACTGAAATAGTATACAAGTCATCTTTATACTTCTAGCAATATATTCTGAAAGCAAACAAGTGTTCAGTCACAATCATTCTGGGAACTGGACGTACAATGATACTTTTGAATTCCAGTCTTCAGACATGGAGAATTAAAATTGTAACATACAAGTGAACCAGTGTAGTAAACTGCTGGCCCAATTTTAAGCGTGTTTGTGTCTGCTGAAGTGTACTCCCCATACTGAAGTCTCTTACAGTGATAGGAAGTTATTCTTATGAAAGTGTTTTATTAGGGCCTCAGAAAATTAATACGACAAAGATGACAAAACAATTTGGTTCTTGTATATAATATGTAAGAAATATAGACCCATCTGTTAGAGAACATATTTGCACATCTACCTTTTGACAAATGATCGAACTTCCATCCAAGCATATGCTTAAGAGCAACTAAATAATGAAGATCAAGAAATTCACAGTTTATGAATTAAAAGTGTCTGCTCATTTTTTAAGTACAATCCAGCAGATCCATCTCATACTTGAAGTTTTTGCTACATCAGTTCAAATTACACAACATACCAGTTGAAACAAAGTCCCATTACTGTGTTTGTGTCTCTGTAATACTAAGGGGGAAATCCAGTATATATAGAGCTTCCAATTCTTTTGGCAGCAGCATGAACTTAAAACTGCTCCTTCCTAACCGATTACATTGTACTGACACCTCTCTTCAGTACGAGCACAAGTTTTTCCTGCCAAGTTATTTTTAACCAGGCTGAGCTCCCAAAGTTTGATGCAATGTACGGTTTGCAAACACTGCTGTAACGAAGAAGATGGTGTAGAATGAACAACAGGTGCTCCTTAAGCTTGGTCTGCTGCTATAAGAAACTGTTCTGAAATGCTAACTTCAGATTTTGAACAGCAAAGCAAGTCAGAATGCCCAAAAGATGGGTGGCTCTCACAATCTGTGTTTTAGGCTAACATATGTCTTAAGAAATAATTACAGCCTAAGAAACCTTTTAGAAATGCTAAATAACTTTGATAGCTCAAGGCACATTAGTCTGCAAGAAGGTCAAGCTATATAGTCAATCTTAACAGTTTTTGTAGACCACATAGCAGAAACTGAAGCATAAAAAAACTAATAAGCTTCAAATTCTGATGCATGGGAGAAGAAAAAGTACTGATTTTAAATCTGAGGTGCCATTTTAAAATAAAAATGGAAAAGAATAATGCTTTGCAGAGTAATACGCCAAAGTAGTAACTACTTACTTGTGTGCTAATGCTGCGTGAATTCTTCGATACATATAACACTCTACATATAGCCAAGGGGAATGAAACCAACTTGGTTCTCCATTTCCATTCGATAAATTTCGTTGATAGTCTAGGTATTGGTTCCACAGTGCAGCATCAGGCAGCTCATCTTCTAAAGGGGTCACTGGTTTGTCTGTTTGCAGTTCATTCCGCAGTTTGGAGAGGAAAGATATAGCTCTCTTCTCTGCTTCAACACCTTTCTGAAACAAGTGGAGAACAAAAGTTCCTATTCTGAACATTTATTCCTGCAGAGACACAGATCAAGTGTTCATAAACGATGTGGTAACTTTTAATTGCCAAATACGATTCCCCGACAAATCAGAGCTTGATTCAACCAAACACATTTGGTGAATGAAGCTCATTTTACACTGAACATCCTAAAATAAATCATGCATGTATCTTCTTTTAGAATGGACTTTTTGCTTATTAGAGGGGAACAGAGTATCACTGCCATGTTCAGAAGCTGGTACAGTCTATTAAACACTGCATCAACACAAAAACTTGAAAAAGTGAAGCAGTGGCAGAACAGATAGATCAGGAAAAGGTTACACAGAAAGGTGAATTACAGAATAAAAAATAGCTACAAAAGATGATAAAAACCCCACAAAAACAACAAACAGACAAATAGATTAACACAAACAAGTATTGATTGTAGCACAAAACCAGTAAAAAAAAAAAAAGGCAGAGAAGGGGTCTCAAGGGTTAGGGGGAAAAATTCTCAGGCAAAATGAAACCTTACGCTTACCTCACCGTGTTCTTCAAAAAATTCATTTTTATGTCGATGCAGAGTATCAATAACTCTTGTGAGGATCTGAGGCAGTCTGTCTTTAATTGTAAAATATGCAAAAGATCTAATAAGGAGAGGATCAGAATTTTATTACTGAGATGAAATGATGAAATATCTTCTATGTTTTTAAATAAATGCAAGGTGTTTGTGCTGGTCTTAGCTGCAGCAGAGTTAATTTTCTTCATAGTAGCTAGTACTCAGCTATGTTTTGGATTTGTGCTGGAAACAGTTAACACAGGGATGTTTTAGTTACTGCTGAACAGCATTTTATAGAGTAAAGGCCTTTTCTGCTTCACACACCACCCCACCAGCAACGAGGCTGGGGGTGCCCAAGCTGGGAGCAGCCACAGCTGGGACAGCTCAACCCATCTGACCCTTACATATGACGTTATGCTCAGCATGTGAAGCTGGGGGAAGGTTGGCCGAGGGCCATTGCTTAGGGATTGGCTGAGCATCAGTCAGTCGGTGGTGCTCAACTGTTTTGCATTTGCATAACAGGTTGCCCCGGGACGTGGTTGAGGCCCCAGCCCTGGAGACATTCAAGAGCTCTGAGCAACCTGCTCTAGTTGAGGATGTCCCTGCTCTCAAATTAAAAAAAAAAATTGTTTATACAGCATTATTTTGACAATTTCCTCAAAATCCCTTCATAAAATCATTGTTTATG